>WEIU01017311.1:210538-245521 GCA_013389925.1 Aegithalos caudatus | reverse complement strand
TATTAATACTCTATCCAAAAAAAAAAAAAAAAAAAAAAAAAAAAAAAAAAAAAAAAAAAAAAAAAAAAAAAAAGTGGATCATCCTGTTCCTCATCTGTTTTTCTACAAAGTCAATTTAAAAGCCTGAAGTAAGAGCAGCCCACTGAGATGAGCTTCTCTGATTCTCATCCTGGAGAGTGACAAGGGTTTCAGACATTAATGTGATGTCCTTCAGGACCTTGCTGAACTAGCTGACAACATTTAAGCAGCTTGGCACTGCCAGGACTCAGACTTTGTAAACCAGAAGGCCAGAGGAAGAGGTGGCCCAGGGTGGGAGGAGTAAGTCCCAACATTTCTCAGTGCCCTTTGCCTGATACCTGGAAGGAGCTTATCCTCTCTGGTCACTGGCCTGTGTTGCCCTATGGGCCTGGTACTGTGGTGCTGGGATGATATCTCTGTACAGAATTATTTATTTTCAGAGTTCATGGCCTGCACCTTCAGAAGATGTTAATTTCATATAACATGATTTTCAGTCCCCAAAACTAGACTAATCAACTATGCTCTTGTATCCCATGGGTGCAATAATAAATTAATACATAGTCAAACTCATGTATTTGTTGTTGCAAGCCATGACAAATGCCTAAATGTTATGGATTCCACATTGGAAGTGGCTTAAGTCCTTTTGCAGGTATTTGCTCTCCAATGTAGAAGATATTTCCTTTCCATAAATCATTTTATAGATCAGTTTTACCTGGAGGAGGATATTTCTCTTTTAAACTAGTATCAAAANCTCCCAAGGTGCTTGGAGCCAGCCTTGAATTTCTTTTAATTCCTGAATATAAGCAAGGCCCAAAAGCTGCATCTGCCCTGCAAATTCAGGTTCAAACCCAGCCTCCTTTCATCATTGTTATTGTCTATGTGGATAAGATGCAGATTCTTCCTTTTCTAGAAGGCACAGGTTTGAATTAATCCAACTTTCCTCAGATCACATCCCAGAGCAAGAATTCCAGTTTCAAGGCTGTGCACATTTGCATGGCTTTGCCTTTTTCCAGAAGGGAAGGGAAGGAAGGCTGCTACTCCTATCACAAGCTACAGTGCAATTCACCCCCTGGGATAATTTCCACAGAGCAGTTCAGTGTGGAAAAAAAAAAAAAAAAAAAAAAAAAAAAAAAAAAAAAAAAAAGCTGTCTGGCAGTGAATACTCAGGTGGTTCATTAAGGAAAATTCTGGTGGAGAAACCTTGTGTCTAGATGTGATGAAAAGTTAATGAAACACGCACAACATCCCTGTGATCTGCAGCTGGTTTTGAGCAGGAGCTGATCTCACACAGGTGCACCTGAGGCTTTTGGTAAATGTTTCATGGGTATTTGTGCATGACCCCAGACCTGGAAGGCAGCAGGGAAGGGAGCAGATAAACTGCCAGGTGCACAGAGGGAACCACAGCAGTGGGGAGGAAAAGGGGTCCCTCGATGTTTCTGAATGAGAAACAGGACAATAAGAAAGTGAACACAAGGGTTTAAAATCTGCAGTACCCTGGCTATCAGCTCTAAGCAAATGAGCAGCTAATCAGTTGAAAGAGAGTCCAAGATACTGAGATACAGTAAAGAACACAATCCTGCTTACAATACTGCTGCTGCAAGACTAGAATAAAATGTTGGTTGCCACACATTTTACAACCTATTGTTTGTCTGAGAAGCTTGCTGTGGTTTCTCTGTTAAATCTGGCCTGCAAGCAAGTCAGTGCAGTGTAGAAAAGGAACTGTTAATGTGTTTCACATGGTTCAATCCTAGTTTTGGTAGCAAATACATTAGAAAGTCAGATAGATGCTATTTAGGAAGCAGGGGGGATCTCCAATGATGCCAAATATTCAGATTCTCTGAACTTGCAGATAAATTTGTTGCAAAGCTCATACCATCATGTAACACAACCAAAACCAAACTGTAATGCTGAATGCTTAAAAGTTTACAGTTGTTTTTCCACATATGCATAAATTATAAATGCATTTGGCTGTTCTGGATTGTACAGTTAATAAGACAGCCAGCTAGGAAATTTGCTTGTCTGTTTAGAAAGGCAGGGTATGTGTGAAAGATGGATGGATAACCAGCAGGCTCACATCTCTGGAAGTAACACCTCCTGACAGCACTCGGGTAGAGCAGCCCTTCACCCAGGGAAAGGCACTCAGCCTTGCTTATGCAACATCACATGCCCTGGCTGCCCTAGCAAGTGAGGCCCTTTTCTCTGTTTCACCAAGCACAGTGAAACAGCCCTTCATGAGGAAAACACTTCCCAACAGGCTCATTCCTCTCTGTGCCTTATGGATTTTCCATATTTCAGATGCATCAGGAGCAGGTTTCCTCAAATACTCAGTCGCAGACACGAGATAACCTGGAAATAACATGGAATGCTGAGATAGTGGAGAGCAAAAGTGCAAACCACACAACCTGAAGAAAAGTTAATTTCCTTTTTCTGTGGCACACTGTCCTTACAGGATGAAAGATCACCTGGAGTTAACATAGGTCTGCTCTATGCACATTGCAGATACTTCTGAAATAAGATGGCCACTAACATGGAAGAGAGAATTCAAGGTTGAAAATAAAGTCATTATGGCTGTGAATTTCTTACTCTATTTAAGTGCATAGCAGGATCTGGTGTTTTTGCAAGGCTCCATTTCCATTGGTGATTTGTCTTCAATAGAAACAGTGCATAAAATGAGTGTTTTTAGTCCATGTACCTGAAGATTAAAGAGTAGATCACAAAAGTAATCAAAATGTAAGAGGAAGTAAGAGGAGGAAATAGAGTGACCCATTCACAAGTAAGAAAGGACCTGCTCAGCAGCTCCCAGCAACACCTAACAAGAGCTTTCTTCCAGAGGTTTTCCCTTGAAATCCTCTTCCCCTGAGCACCACAGGCTGCAGGATTCTCAACTACCCTCAGGGCAGAACAGCTAGGTATGTGACTTTCTCTCCTGATGCTTTCCTTTTTTCTTGAATTTTCTTTTGCCTGCTGGCAAGTATTTGCTGCTTCCAGACATGCTTTGTAAAGCCACTGTACCACCAGGGAGTCATTGGTGAAACAGCCTCAGAGGTGTTGCTGACCTGATTGCAAAGAATCACATTAATAAAAACAGGATTTTTTTTTTCAACCCCTGTTCAACCTAACAGCAGGGTTTCTGCTCGATCACTCAGTGTGTGGGAGAGGAATCCAGACACTGCTGCATTACTCACTGGCCTGAACAGGGGAAGCCTCTCCATATGTTTTTCCTAATGTGTGTGTACACATTACAAACTGAACTCCTGAATCAGTTGCTCTGATTTTCTGGTAGTGATAAAAGGATCAGAGTAGGCTGACTCTGTCACAGGGAAAGAAAATGGCTTTTAACATACTGATATCTAATTTTCTCCTTGGTATTCATGCCAACCTTTTTGATGGGCACATCAGCCTAGATATTCAAAATTATTACAGCCAAGTTAGCACAAATCACAAATCTACTCTGGAAAGCATTATTGTGGTATCTCTTTCCATCCTTCATTTCAAGTATATATTGTTGTAATGTGTGCTCATGGCCTGTTTTATTCAAACACAAAGCAACATTGTATTTAGGATACACTGTGCACACTAAGGATTGTGTTTAATTACCTTCAGTAGATTTGAATAAAGCAGTAAGAAGGAGGTAATTGCTCAGGTAAGAAAGGAGCTGAGTTTTACAAGGGAAACATCTTTTTAATGGGAAAATGAACACTGGAGAAAGCCAAGAGTGCATTTGTTTGACTTGAAAAGCAAAGAGAGGATAGATATAATGATGCTGGATGACAAAGACCATTGCTCAGGAAGGAAAGCTATTTTTTTCAGTGCATGGAAGACCAAAACTTATGGTCTGGCACTGATGTTGACAATGAAATGGCTGTCAAGGAATACATTTTCCTGTGCAGGGTTTAAAGGCAATACCATAGGAAAAAGAGACATTAAAACAATGTGGTTTCTGAGAGGCAGTAGGTGTCGAGAGGGGAGAAAATGGGCAGTGGGATCCCAAAGGCAGTGACTCAGCTTTGTGAGCAGCTGCTGGTACTGGGCAGGCTGAGAACACCCTGACAGAGGCTGGTGAGGAGTCCTGACTGCCAACCCCAGCACTGCACACAGGATGGACCAGGCTCTGCTCCCTGGTGCCCAGCAGTGGGACAGGAGGAACGGGCAGGAACTGATGCTCAGGAAGTTCCACCTGAACATGAGGAAAAATTTCTTTCCTGTGCAGTGACTGAGCACTGGGACAGATGGTCCAGAGAAGGCATGGAATCTCCCTCACTGGAGATATTCCAGAACCTGTGCCTTGTGCTCTGGGATGACCTTGCTTGAGCAGGGAGGTGGCAGTAGATGACCCATGGTGATCCCTTCCAGCCTGACCCCTCCTGTGATTCTGTAAAAACCTTGTGAACCCCCAGCTTAAAAATCAGCCTCCAAATGGGCACTTGGGGGCAGTGGTTGCTCGGCTGTAAAGGGAAGCAGGAACAATTCCCCAGCTGCTGGGCAGGAGCTGCCTGAACACTTCCTAAGTCAAAGACCTGGGGATGTGAATGCAGAATGGATCAAACCATGAGCTCTTCAGGTCTTGGAGGGCTTCATTTTTCAGAAACACCTTAAAGTGCTGTCACAGACCTAACTTATGAGGTGATTCTTTGGTTTTAACTTGTCTTAATTTCTCAGGGCTGCATGTAGCCAGGAAAGGGCTCAGGAAAAGAGGTGGGTACTGCCCTTCAGAGTTTATCTCTTCCTATTTATCTGTTAGCTGTGCATGGCTTTTTACAGGAGAGGAGAAGCCTGACTCTGAGAAGGCTACAGGTGACATTTGCACCAGGACCCACTCCAGTGGATGTTGGGTTTGACATTCTGGTTTTCAAGTGTCTCAATGAACACATTATTTAATATGAACTCCTTAAACACCTTTGAACTCCTTTATCTCCTTCAGACTAGCAAACACCAAAAAAAAGACAGAACAAAATCATAACCCTTTTGCATGTCCTTACACTCCTCAAAAAAACAGACCCAGCAATTAGGTAGGATGGCAGAGGAGTTGAAACTGCATGACTTTTAAGGTTCCTTCTGACCCAAACCAACCTGTCATTCTATGAAAATAGGGACAGATCCAAAACTTGTCAATGGTCTTCAAAAAGTCCTCTGAAAAGTGCATAACTCCGGGGCTGTGGTGGCTCTTCACCATGAGTTTTCCACAGGAAAAACAGATGCACTTGGCATGGTTTCTGTGGGTAACAAAGAGAGGGGTGCAGAGATGGATGTGACTATCCCTAACCCCACCTCAGCTGAAGGCAGCTGGACACAAGCTATTTTTGATCCTCAGGGCACTGTGTCTGGGCAAACATTGCTCACTGCCCAAGTGAAAACTCCTTTTCTTTCAGCAGGGCTTTCTTAGGACCAGGATGGAAGTAGGAAGTCATCAACCCTACAATAAAGAGGGGTGATGCATAAGTAATTAGAGCTTCTTTAAAACTTCCTGGCGAAGCACAGTAAAGGTGTCAGGATTTTGTCACAAAGGTTTTTATGATTTCTAATTTCAAGGTTCAAAAGGACAACTAAGACAAATGTCAAGGTCCCACTCTTCAGAATTATTCCATGGAGGGAAAAACAAGCCAAAGAAAATAATGATGATGATTTCCATACTCCATCCCCATCAGAAATTTGAGATTAATTTTAACACACCAAAGTTTAGTGGTGCAAACAAATAACAGAGAGAAGATTTATGGTGTTTTATAATTTAATTTTGTTCCTTTTATTCTATGCCAAATTGCCCAAATTCTGTGATGCATCAGGATGTAAAAAAGCACAACTGTCTAAATCAAAGGGCAATGTGGATGAAAAGAATCCTCTTTAAAATCAAAATAATGAGATCTCTTTGTCCACCTCTTCTGAGATCTCACTTTCATAATTATATAAGAAAGACTGAATTAAATCTTTAACTCCAAAACAAAACTCATTCTTTAAGGTATATTAAATTTGTCATGTTTTATGCACAAGTCACAGCAGCTAATTTTACACATTATTAATTTATTTAATAATCTAGGTTTTGGCTCTCTCAGCCTGTCAACTAAGTGAGACAGTGCAGTGTTTCACATGAAAGAAACTCTGTAGAAGAGAGGTTGGAGAAGCATGGCCTTTAGGGGGTTTTACTGACATGAGTCCTCATGGACCCTGAGCTTTCTGCTCCCAATATTTATGTGACAGGAGAGCAGCTGGAGGTACCCTGTCCCACTTCAGGGGTGCAAAGAGCAGGAGTGAGATGTGCTCCAAGCAGAAGGGCTGCAGGACCTGGCTGCTCCTGCAGCTTGGCTTTGATGGTTTTTTTTTTTCAGTGGCAAGCCCAAGTGGAGAGATTGAAAAAGCTGAAGATAAACCAGCAACTAATTTAAAGACTATTATTTTCCACAGGCTTTGTAGCAAATTGAAGTGGGAGTCCTGTTTTCTTGCTCTGGTTGTTCTAGGAGCTGTCCTTCTTTCAGGGTTAATTTTATCTTTCATAATTTCTGAATTACATTAAAAATGAGAACTTCCTTTGGTCAGTCAGTTCAGCACATTCCTCAGCAGAGAACTAGATATGAAAATTCATGGCCTAATTTGGTAAATTTAACAGAGACTGCCATCAATGGGATCAGTGCTAAATCACATATGTTGCCGGAGGCAGGTCCAGAAAACAGGCAGAAAAGCATGGAATGTTTGTAGATATTCAGCTATCATCCATCACTCCTTGGTAACAAAGCAGAAAGAATGAATGAAATAATTATTCTGACATAATCCTTTTTTGTTGGCTGAAGAAAAATAGAGGCATAATTAATAATATATCATGCAGAATTAACAGTCCTTAATACTTTCCCCTGCAAATGGTAAGAAAGGTCTGGGTTTTATCAGTTTTGCATTGTCCCAAGCAGACCATTTGCCTGTGTCCATTGTAAAATTAACTTTTCTCAATTAATGATTCAGACTGTTCAAAAAAAGCAAGAAGCAATGTGGGATTAGCAATAATAAGAAAAAAACCCAACAAAAAATCCCCAAGCATATTATGCCTGCTGGGTTTTTGCTGTTACAATTCCACTTCCACCTCCACTATTAATAAGGCTCTGGGTGAAATTGGTTCCTTTGATGATAGAAAAAATAGTGATGTACTTGTAAAGGACTTTTTTCCTTGCAGAAATTCTTATAAGCAGAGCAATTGTGTGGATGCAACAGAAGGCAAATGTCAGAAACAGAGTGTGAATCCTTACCTCACAAATCATTTAACAACACCTGTGCCCATGCAAACAATCATCCAAAACCTGGCTACCACAGTAGCCTGAAATCCTTGTGGTACATCAGCTGCGTGGAGATGTAGATAACAGAGCCTAGAAGAACAAAGGATGAAGTGCAGGGGCCACCTCACATCTAACACACCCACAGAACACAGCATCTTCCTCTCAGAAGCTAAAGAAGCTGTTCTGAGTGTGATTTCCAGCTATGGCTTTGACTGTCACAAAAAGTGTGAATTTAATCCCTTATGGGTGGCAGGGGTTTGTTGACTGGAGACAGCTTTGAGGAACAGAACACTTGAGTGTTTTGTTTGTTGATGTTTCATGCCCGGGTAGAGATGATAAAACCGTCACAAGTTTGGGTTTTACAGCTGGATGAAAAGCACTGGAGAGGTTTCATTATTACTGTTCTTCAAAAGCTCTCCATAGTGCAGCCTCAGTGAATGCGAGGCATTCAAGCCATCAGGAGAGAAGAGTTGTGATATTTCACACATAGGGTAAGGAAATGAGTAAATGAGACACCACTGAGACACCTCTCTGTACCTGAGAGGCTCTAAATTGTCCTTACTGAACTGTTGCAAGGAGAGGGAGTGTCAAAGAAAACCTACTCAGAGGAAAGGAGGAATGATAAGGACAGAGCCCTCCCCAGCCAGAGAGCATTCAGGTACCCTGGCAGAGCATCATCTCCCCTTTGCTGTGCTCTGCAGAGTCCCCTGGGGCTTTCCAAACCATGTGACCCCTTGTTAAAATGATCAAAGTCCAGATTACTGCTGTGTCTAACACCAGTCCTCTACTGCATCCCCTCCTCTTTCTCTTTCTCTCTCAAAAACAAAAACAAACCAACCAAACAAACAAAAATACACAACCACCAAAAAACCCCCCCAAAAACCCCCCAAACCCCAAAGTTGTTTTAGAAAGCTAAGACCATCATGCCCTGTTTCCAAGGACCAAGCACTCCTTACAGAGCACAGGCAAAGGCCTGGTGAGGGATTGTGAGTGATGCTGTTTGATGAGCCCTGCCACTGGCAGTTCCTTCAGTGCACTACTGGACACCTTGTCCAGTGCCTTGGGAATGTAGAGGACACCTAAGGCAGGGCCTTGGAGTGCAGAGTGGATGGACTGAGTGTGAGAGCACCTTGAGGATAAAGCAGAAATGTGTGAGCAGCCTCTGCCTTCAAGAGACTTTGAGGAACCCCAGTTTTTCCTTTCCCATGCCAGCTTAGCTCCCAAAACACAGCAGCCTACATGGGACTGGATCTATTCCTATGAAGGGCTGCAGCCTGGCCTTCTGCCCTTCCCTAGAACAAAATTAACTCTTCCATAGAGTTGTTGCAAACAATATGATCCTGGGATGGGACCTCTGTAAATGAGGTTTTGAAGAGGGGCATGGCATTTGTTAGTGGTGTAACACAAGAACAAATGAAGCATATAAACAATTTATCCTCATCTGTCACAGGAGCTGCCCTACATAAAAGCCAGATCACCTTTGGTCAGAGCCAGAAGTATTTCTAGCAAAAGTAATATGGACAGTCCTAGGATCGCTGTGCTTCTTTTTGAAAGCACATTTGCTTATTTTTGTTCCCAGGTTTAGAACAGAAGTGGTTTGGAAACACTCACAGGACATCCTGGCACAAATGTAAGACCATGTTTAGGCAAACCAGAGCACAGTTAAATGTAATTTTAGAGGACTGTATGTTTGATTAGTCAGTCTGATAGCATTCCCCTAGGGAATGAGCCCCGTGCTTGGACAGTGTTATGATTTACTAACCAAATACAACAAGTGACTGCAGTCCAGAGCACAGTGGTTCACTTCCAGGGATACAAAATCCAACACACATTCTGGGACTCTGGCTGGTGGCTCCAGAGACATTTCCTGACAAGGGTCTGCCTCAGATGCTTCATGCAAGATGTATGTGACAGGGAAGAAAGGTTTTCCTCAGGTCTGTCAAAATTTTGGACCTTCATTCTGCAGAGAGATACATTGCTGGGTGCCAAGACTAATGCAAGTGTGACATTTGTATATCCTCTCTCTCTGTCTCTCATGTTCCCAAAGCACATGGGAAATATACTACAGGGAGTAGCTTTTTCCATACATTTTTTCCAGATGCATCATCTTTAACACTCTAGAATGAATCTTTTTAGCTCTGCTGATGCTGCACCCTCAGGTACCTCATGTCTCCTCTCATTTAGCCCACCGTTCATGTGGCCTATCAACAAACAGCCTTGTTGCACCCTGACTGTGCTAGATGCTGCTGATTGACATGAAAATAAGCAGAACAGTGCTTCAAGTGGTTCCCAGCACAGAACCACACCAAGTAGGTCTCCAAGAACAGGGCTCTGCTTTCTGCCAGAGGCTGTGATCCCATTAGGGGCTGTCCACACTGGTACACTGCTTGCCTGGTGCTCACCAAGGGAACAGCAGGTTTTGGCTCTAGCTGTAGCCACAGAAGTAACCCTTCTGTGAGGAGAATCTTCTCTGTGGCCTGGGTGATGCAGCAGGGAGAAGGCAGCAGCAGAAATCTCTTCTGAGGCCTCCTTGGTGTATCATGACAGTAGGAGGGCTGTTCACTGCTCATGCAGCTGGGCAGTGTAAAGATGTGACTTGATGTGATTTGTCTTGGCATGACAGCACTGCAGGGCTTCAGCTGTGCAAGGTGTGGGTGCTGCCAGGGGGAAAGGCAGGTGTGCCAAAGGATGTGCCCAAAGGCATCCCAAGGGATGGGCACAGTGTTGCAGGATCCACCTCCAGGGGCTGGCTCGTGCTGGGAGGGAGGGAAAAGTGGCAAGGGTTCAACATTGTTTATTTCTAGAGTTCAACATTTTTTATTTCCACATGGTTTGTTTCAGGAACTTCTGCCATGCCACCCATAATGTATCTCTCAGATACCTCTTGCTATTAAACAATGTTGGTCCCACAGGATCCAAGATCATCTTATTTCTTGTCAATATCAAGATGTTACAGCCTAAATTACACAAAGGAATCGACACTTCAGGAATCAGATCATTAAATCATTTTAATGGGTGAACACTCTTGCATTCAGCTCAAATCTCTGAAGGTCTAACACTGATTTTAAATTCTGCAGCCCGTGCCTCCTGCTTGGGCCTGGCAGGATGAGGTGCTGAGGCTGCTGAAAACCCCCACTGGAAATACAAACAGCAGCATGAGTGCCTGGGAAGAGAAGGGAAGCAACCTCCTGGAGGAGGGTGGGAGAGGGCTGGCACAGGAATAGAAGACCCTATTCTCAACAAATGACATCAAAGTGCACAGCAAAAGTGCCTTTTCTTCACCAAAACACCCTTTCAATGTCAGGGAAAAAACTTTTTCTGAATCACAGAAACCCTTCTAATCACAAATTTTATTCAGGAAGGTTTTCCATAAAACCTTTGATAATGGAGAGTTGCTTACCTGAATGCTGGCAAGCATCCATTCTCTCCAGAACTTTGCAAATGGTAATAAGGTGGAGTTTGGGGAGAGGTTGTGGGGTGGTTTTTTTTCCCTTCTTTTCTTTTTTTTTCCCTCAGGGAAAAACTGCTTGTGCAGCAACCAAGGTAGTCACTAGTGTTCAGTCTGCTACACTTCCTGAGGCCAGCCATTAATAGGACTTTTGGCTTCACAACAGATGATTTAAATGCTCTTATTTGAAAGGCAAATAGTCATGATTATCTTTTTGTAGACACAGAGAATATTTTAAAGAAGAATTTTAGTCTGTCTTCTGTGTAGTGCAGAATAAAGGATATACAAAATGTAGGATCCCTGTAGGTACAAAATGGTTCTTTTATGTTTTTACACTATTATACTTAGAATTCACCTTGTTTTTCCTTTTTTAATTTTTTCACTGTTTTTGTTCTCTTAACTAGTATCAAGAGAGGATATATTGCTGCAAGTAAAATAAAAGCTTTTATCTAGGACTTCTCCATGCTCTAAAATTACAGTTCTGTAAGCCCAAGTGACAGGTAAGGGACAGAAACCACCAGTTAATGAGCAGTTCTTCATTAAACTTACTGCAGGAAGAGCATAAAGTTCATCTGGTTTTCCTGTCCTTCACAGACGAGGCCTTGAAATTCCCTTTTGAATAAGTTTTCATTTTCTGTTAGTATAAGTTCCTGTGGTTGTGTTTTTAAATACTTGGTATCACAGCTGACATAGAAAAATGAACATGATTCCATGGTTGCATTTTATAGCTCACACAATTTATAGGTGACAAAAAGAAGCTGGCAGTGGAACAAAGCCGAGTTGGAGACCAATAACATCAGGGCTGTTTCACATCTTCATTCATGGTCTGGGTGATGGGGCAAAGTTTGTCCTCAGCAGACTGGGAGGAGAGGCTGGTATGCCAGAGCAGGGTTGCCAGGGCTGAACATGGATGAGAAAAGGGTCCTTGTGTCAAAGAAGGTTGACAGGACACAGGGCTGCACCCAGAGGGTGATGCCAGCAGGGCAGGGTTGGAGATCCTCCTCCCTTGCTCAAGCACTGGAGAAGTCAGTCTGAAGCACTGGGTGCAGTTCTGGGCTCCCAAGTGCTAAAGGGACACAGACATACTGAAAGGAGTCCAAAGGACATCCAGAGGTCTCTTCCAACCTCAGCTGTCCTAGGATTCCATGGATATGTTACATGTTACGAACAACAATGGAGATTTTCGAGATAAACACTGCCCCTGCTCCAATATGCTTCCAAAGTGTGTAAAAACTAAATCATCTTGCTGTAATCATCTACTGTTCTTTTGCTATTGTATGAAAGTTTTTAAGAAGTAATAGCAGAGAGGTCTCTTGAGGTCTTCATAGCCACAGAATCATAGCACCATATAGCACCACTTCAATAAGTCCAAGTCCTGCAAAGACAGCCCTGAGAGTCACACCATGTGCCTGAGGGCATTGTCCAGATGCTGCATGAACTCTGGCAAGCTTGGGGCTGTCACCACATCCCTGGGAGCCTGTCCTTTTACTGCTGAAGCCACCTGGGAAGGCTCTGGTTCAAAATCACCTTCTGATCCGCTCTGCAAAGAACAGAACTCTCACTAATGGATTTATGCCTTTAAACTCCAGCCCTGTGACCGTTGCAGTGGAATGGGAAGCTGTGGATTGTCTTTGCATGCCTTGTCCTTTTGACAGCAGTGGTCCTACACTGCTCTTTAGCATCTGGAGGCAAAACTGGGCACAGCTCAGCCTTTTGAGGCTGTACTACCATTGTTACACTGTGTGTTACTGCTGTGATGCTCCTTTCCAGGAAAGTGGAAAGCACAGAGGGAGCAGATCCGCTCCATGAGTCACTTGGCAGGTTCTTGCAGGCCAGGGGAAACATGGGGTTTTAGCTAAGAGCTGCCTTTATGGGAAATATGGAATGTGACAGTTGTTTGGGTTGGAAGCTCCTCCAGTGACTCGGGGCCTAGTTCACCCAGGAGTGTGTGAGCTGCTAAACACTCCCTAGAAAGTGAGGCTGGAATGTTTCCTGCCTTTTTGGTCAGGTGTTTGCACCGAGCTTGCTAAATCTGTCTTCAAAGCCATGGGCATCCAGTTGTTTCTCTCTCTTCCTCCTGCCCCTTCTTATTAACATTTTCATAAGGTTTCATTTTTTCCCCCTAAGAGAGTTTTCAAGATATGAGTAAACGCTTATGTTGCCATTTTTCATCTATTTGTTTTGGCTGTTTGTTTTTGCTCTGCTTTGGAGAGATTCTGGTGCATAAATAAGCTATGACCTCTCATCCCAGAGGGAGGGAATGGTAGACCATGCATGGAAAATCTTCCCTGGTTTTCCTGGTGTAATTTCAGTAATGACATTGTAGTAAATGATCAGACTTTTTCCTGGAAGAAAGTTTGGTGTACTTCCTTTTAATCACACAAGGTGTACATGCTCAGGCCTTCACAGTAAACCTGAGACCAATTTGGAACATGTATCTTTAAGTCCTTCAAGGTCTATATCATACCCCGTTGAAACAACTAATTAAGGTTTAATTTCACTGTAGTTTTCAGATACAAGGCAATCACTGTCTCCTGCCCTGCTGATAAGGGCTGCAGCAACAAAGACTAACGCTCCAAGTGCTAATTTAAAGACAGAAAAATGAGGTGAATGTAAAAGATTTCCCCATTTGAAATGAAACAATTATAAAGCTACAGTGTCTTTCCTGCTGTGATAACCAATGGTAAAAAAAAAAAAAAAAAAAAAAAGAGAGCTATCCTTAATCTATAGGCTTCACTGTCATTTAGGGGTGAAATATTTTTCCTTGATTTTGTGGGGGGGGCAGTTCATAGGTGTTTTAATTTTGTTCCTTTTTTTGTGTGTGTGTATTTTGAGGTGGTGTATTTTTTTTCCTTGCTTAGGCTAAGAGAGGTAAACTAGCAGTAGAGGCAACAGATACAAAAGCAGAAATTTCCCCCACGCTGCCCAGCTGGTTGGTTATTTTAGTTCTCACCTGTGAGCACCCTTCAGTGCAGAAGGGATGCCTTTGAGAAGCCACAAAGAAACATTTCCTCAAGCAGCTCTGCAGCAGAGGCTCAGCTATCAGGTTTCCAGAACCTGCAGCTAAGCAGGATGTCTGGTGTGAGGTGATTTCATGACACAGATCACTATCGGTGAGAAGCTCAGACAGAAATTACTTATTTCATTTCACACAAGACAGGGAATGGAGGCAGGGCTAGAAATGAAGTAAAGCACTGTAGCTAAATTCAGCAAATTCAAATGGGAGCAACTTGCTGACTTCACCAGAGGCTGGCTTCTGATTACAGTATTTGAACTAGATTTCCCCAACTGCATAACACAATGGCTCCTTAGAGTCCTAAGTCAGGATTTTACTAATTAAGACTACATGTCTGAATATGCAGATGTACACACCAATATAGTCAAAATTTGAATTTGTTCTATTATTTTGGCTTTCCTTATTTATATATTTTAGGGAAAATGTAAAAACAAAAGATAAAAAAAGGAGCAGAAAGGGAGGAGAAAGCATAGATTACATGCATAACATGTAATCAGACACCTGCAGACATCCTCCTGACACATCCTAAGTTAAAAAAACAAATTTTAGGAGGTTTGACAAATACAAAGAAATTATCACAATTTCAACATTAGGTGCTTCCAGTGCATAAAACATAGTGTCACTGTGCTTCTCCAACAATCTTTATAGTGTTAGCACCTTTTTGTCCCAATACTAAAATATTTTCTTACATGAGGTTTTATTGCAAGATCACGCTGAAAAGAAAAGGAGTGGAAAAATGCCTGCATGAGGGATGTAATGAAACTGCTGGTAAAATTCTGAGTCCAGACCAGACACTCAGCCCAGGCCTCCATCAACTCTCCTTGGACACCACCTGCAAGTCAGGGGGAGCTGGTCTGCACACCTGGTGCATTCATCTCACCCTAACACATGATGAAGCAGAGCAAACACATGAGCTGCTCCATAACTGCACCCAGTTCTCATCTGCAGCTGCAGAAAGCACGTGGTGAGTATATCAGCTGAGGACACCTTAATTGATATGAGATAAATCCCACCCGTGGTGTCCATCAAATGCTCACTGAACCAGAGAGATGTGCTTTGCATCCTCTTATCCCATTAATTTCTAGCAGATTGTAGGTGTTGTTTGTGACAGGAGAGTATAAAACATCTTTAGGCACATATGTGACTTAAATTGACAGTGTTCTTTTAATGTTTGTTTTGGAATAGGCTTATTCACAGTCTGCCGTGCTCCACACAGTGGATGAAAGGCAGGAGCTGAAAACCGTACTATTATTTACAGCATGGCAAAATATTCTCTCTCTGCTCTAAGTTTAAAACATTATGGAAAGAAAAAGAATCGGGGTGGGGGGGAATGGGAGGGTGGGGTGGGAGAGTGGGTGGAGAATAACAAGAAGAATGAAAAGATCCCAAGACAAATTGTGTTTATGGAAACTCAACTCTGTCACTTCACTTCCTTTGGCCCCAACAGTCCCAGCAATGCAAATCAAGGTCCTGTGCCTCACTGACACTTTCTTGCTGGTTTTGGAGATCCCTTTCTAGAGGAGGGTGGCTGTGACCAAGCACTGGTGTGTGCCTGCCAGGATCTCCATCCTTGTTCAAGCAAATACCTGGCTGTTCCCAGTGACTACACTGCTGGGCTGGGCAGGCTGGGAAGGCCACTGGACATCGAGCACCAGGTCCTTGATATGTTAAATCAGTGCTCTGACTTTCCCCATTTTGTGTGAGGTCTGTGCAGGCTCAGAGACACCCTTGGCTTTGCACAACACATGAGGTTTTAAACCAGAGCCTAGCCTCAGCTGAGGTTGTTTGTGAACCCTTGAAGAGAGTCCTGGCAAGGTTATCTTGTGGCAGGAGGGATCCCTGCTTGTCCTGGTGAACCCATCCCTTTGGGATGCATCATGTTGTGCATTTTTCAGGAAGACGTGATTGCTTCTTCTCTTTCAAGTTAATGTATTATTTCCACCCCCCAAATTCACACCTTTTTTGATTTTACTTGGTAGGGGGAAGGACTGCAGCTCAGACTGTGACCAGATACAATCACAGAATCACAGAATCATAGATTGGCTTGGGTTGGAAGAGACCTTAAAGATCACCTTTAAATGTTGACACCTCTGCTATGGACAAGGGACACCCTTGACTAGACCACATTACTCAGAACTGCTTCCAGTCTGATCTTGAACACTTCCAGAGAGGTGGTATGCACAAATTCTCTGGGCAACCTGTTTCAGTACCTCACCACTCTCACAGTGAAGAATTTCTTCCTAATATCTAATCTAAACTTACTCTCCTTCAGTTTAAAGTCATTTCCCCTTGTTCTGTCACTGCACACCCTTGTGAGAAGTCCCTCTCCACTTTTCTTGCAATTCCCCTAGAGTTCAAAAGAAAAACAGTGTTTCAAACTAAAGCAGGTATGAAATGTAGACAGGATGCTCAGCAGCCTTAGCCTAGCCTCAGCCAGGTATTTTCACATATAAGTTTTAGATAAAAAGTTTATAGGAACTTGCATCTGGGAGCTGGGAAAGAAAGGAGCTTGGGGAATTATGTCTGAGATTGGAGCAGTGTCTTTCCAGGAGGATCCCCAGATCTGGGCTGTCAAGAGACTGGGTTTTGTCAGTGTCTTGGCTTATAGTGCACGATGTAACCAAAAGTATATATTCTATTGCCATCTGTTGAAACCAGTTGAGGAGATGTTTTTTTCTCATCTATGACCAATTCCTCGTGTCTCCAGTGGGGAGGGGGCAGGTGCCTTCTGTTAATGGGCAGCTGTTAAACCAGGTGGGGCAGTGTTCCTTATCACTTCCACACCCATCCAGGGGATATCTGTTGTTAATGGGCCATCAAGGCTCACTGCATGAGTGATAAAATTTCATCATCCCATTGGGAGATGCTCCACCAGTGGGTGGAGCCAAGCATTCCTACCTGGATAAAAACTGAGATTCAGAACACCAGGACAGCCTGTTTCCATTGGATTCCCAAAGGAAGTCTGGATCTATCTCACCACCACTGGACCTTCAGAGGAAAACTACACCCTCCTACAGGATCATCTCTGCTCCAACAGAATCACATCTGTCACTCCAGGAGGACTTAACTGGACTGCTACCAACATCCTGACCAAAAGGCTGTCATGTTGTGCTCTGTCAGTGTTTTCTTTTGTTTGTTTGTTTTTTGTACTATTACATTTTTAATTTTAATTTTCCTAATAAAGAACTGTTGTTCCTATTTCCATATCTTTGCCTGAGAGCCCCTTAATTTCAAAATTATAGTAATTCAGAGGGAGGGGTTTTACATTCTCCATTCCAAGGTACATTCCAGCTTTCCCTGGCAGGCACCTGTCTTTCCAAACTAAGAGAGTCAGTCTAGCTGCCTCCTGTTCTCCCACAAAAAGGGCAGTGGGATCCCCCACAGCCCATCCAGCTGCCAGCACAGCCCTGACAGTGCAACACATGGGCTCACCAAGGGACATGTTGCACACATTGCAGATGTGGTGGGAAACCAAGGCATCCCTGCAGAGGCTGCTGAAAGATTTCCACATCTGGAGTTTAGTGGTGGTCACCAAAATGAGGTGGTTTCAAGGAAAAATAAATATCTTATCAACAGCTTGTTTGTCACATTTGTGATCATATGAAAGGCATCCGTCTCAGCCAAAAATATTGTATACACTAGTGAACAGGGAAAAAGCTTATATTTCCTAAGGAGGAAAAAAAAAAAAAAAAAGGTGTCAGGGCAATCAATTCACGCAAATCACAGCTTTTAATTTCCATTCCAACCATATCTTTGTACATGTGTGTGGAGTCTAGTTAGCCTGAACTGCAGTACAAAGACACTTCGAACCTCAGAAAATAGAATTCTGGTTACATAATTACAAAACTGCGTTTTCACAGTTTCAAAAATTTTCTATCACGGTTCTGAGCAAATATTTGTATTGAAACCTATAATTTGGATTTAAATGAATAGGAATTTGCTGACAGAAAATATTAAATTTGCAGTCAGCCATAGTGCAAATCTTAGCTGTAACTCATTGTTCTGGTATTCATACATTAGAGACCAATATTTGACCTTCTTTTGAATCTTGGCAAATCACACCTTTAGTCAGGCGTTAAAGGAGGAGAGTGAGATAGGGAAGACACACTCCACGCCTTCTCCAATTTAAAACTAAGTTTGCATTTTAGAATAATAAATTTAAACTAGAAGCTAAAGTGTTTATCAAGCCCTAACTGCCTATTAAGATTAATTTAAATCAAACAGATAATTTTTAAAAATCTAATTTCTCTATTACAAAGAAATCCATGCAACCACTCTATAAATAAATACAAATTTGCCCTGGCATCATCTGAAAGAGCCCCTCCCTGGGGCTGGCTTCTTGTCACAGCCAAATGCTTAATAGGTTGTGGCTGGAAAATCCCAGGGAAAGCTGGAGATTTTTATGAGATGAGCGCTGATTTTGCAGGAGCCTGCAGCTATTGCTGACCTGCCTCTTTCACAGAAAGAGGATTATTACACAAAAGAGTGCTAGAGATACTGTATGAAAAATACATTTTAATTTCCTTCTCAGCAAGAGAAGATGGAGAGAAGGGAAATGGGAACAGGCAGAGGAAATACTTCTGCAAGTGTTCTAGAGGGGGATTCCTTTAATATTATTATTATTATTATTGGTGTTACTTGGAAAGTTCTTTAGAGGGTCTTTTATGGATGCACATGAACAGATCCCTGGTCCCAGAGTCTTCTTTTATTTCCTCCAAACATATAAAGCAGGTCTTTTGCATAGATAAGCCCACACATATTCCCATAAGTATATATATTTTTCTGGCTTTTCCTTATTGTTTCCCTCCTGCTATTCCCTCCTTACCTATTAGAGAGATCGAACTAAAGAAACACACTACTTGTCTTGCTAATTACAGTGCACATGGAGGGGCGTTCTCCTGGGCTTTTCTCTTAATAGTTGGCTGTCATGTGGGGACGGTTCTTGTGCTGGATGTCAGGAGCTGCCTGCCTTCCCACCTCACCCCGGAGTGGGAATGCAGTGCCTTGGCCCCGGTGCCTTTGTTCAGCGCTCTCTCCTTTCGCTCTGCTGCCCGTCTCTGACAGCCGCACTCACCTGGCGATGCAGCTGCTGCTGCTCTCCCGTTCCCAGCCCCGGGTCCCTCCCCAGGTCCCCCCTCCATCCTCCCGCCCGGCGCTGATGTGCGCTTGGAGCGGCTTCTTCACCCGTATCCATGGCAACCCGGGTGACATCAGCGTGAGGGCTCGACATCACCGCGAGGACTCCAAAGCAATTAAATGCTGAAAAAGCCTTTTTAATTGCAGCTGAAATGTTTCTGGTAACAAAAAAACCCCAAAACGAACAAACAAACAAGAAAAACAAAACAAAACAAAACAAAACAAAACAAAACAAAAAAAAAAAAAAAAAAAAAAAAAAAAAAAAAAAAAAAAAAACCAAAAAAAAAAACAAAACCCAAAACTGTTGCGAGGAGGATGGGTGAGGAGGTGTAGAAGGTGGAGGAATATCCCTCGTTCCCTGCTGGCTTTTTTTGCAGTGACAACCTGCGCTGGCCCCAGCCACAGCGGCTTCGGCTGCTGTCAGAAATATCCTTTCCTATCCCTCCTATCCCTACGCTTTTGCATCCTCAGCACCACTGCGACCTGCTGCAAGTGTTGGGGTGGCCACTGGTGTCCGATGCGCTGTGGAGAGGAGCAGAGTGGTGACACCCCTGCTGTCCCAATTTCAATCAGGCAGGGAACCACACAGCTCTCCTCAGTACAAACTCCACCCTCATCTCTCACAAAGGGGCTGAGCAAGACTCTGGGCATGGAGCACACCTTGTCTCTGCCAGAGTGATGCTGTAGCAGGTAAAAAATGTGGGTGGGTGTGCTGCTGGGATGTCACCTCTGTCCCCTTGTAGGAGGCTCCATAGACACACTGACACAACCTGAGTTGTGCTTACCTGTCTCTCCTTCCATGCTCACCCTGGCCAGGATTAGCTCAGGAAGAGCTGCCCAGAGCAGGACAGCCCCACAGGGACTCTGCAGTGTGGGGCTGGTGACCTGTGTCAGGTCTTTTGGGGCTGCAGTGCTGGCAGAGCTGAGCAGGGCAGAGCTACTGCCATTTGAGCACAGAAGAGGAGCCCCAATGCCTCATCCTCCCCTGCAAAGGCAACTTCTCTGAACAGAGAAATTTCCTAGGCACAGAGCAGGGAGAAAAAATAACTTCCACCTAATCAGATTTGTGTAGGAGCAGCCCTCCTGACTCGCCTGCTGGCAATTGGTATTAACAATGTAGGTCAGGTCAGCCCGACAGCCAGAGGCTCTCAGCAGCAGCCTCCGGCAGTGGGGGAGCAATCACATCCTCAACCTCATCCCCCACTTCAAAGCCTTCTCCTCAGCTTCCCCTCTCACACCAAGCCAGAGATCTTGGGGCTCTCTCTGCACCTTTGGGGCTGCCCTTCACCCACTGCCTGGGGCCTGGGGAGCAGATACATCCCTGACCCTTCTGCTCACTTCTCCAAAGCCCGCAGGAGTGACTCTTTTGCACCAAATAGGCTTTTCTGCAAAGGGAAGGGCACATGATCTCATCACCCGGTAGCTCTGAAAGCTTTGGACTACAGAGAACCAATTTGTCTTTGTTTGACATGAGAGACTCCAAATATTTCAGAAGGCAAATAGTGTAAAGAAGGCTTTATTGTCTAATGCTTACTACTTTTTATAAGGTGTTCTGATAGATGATTGGGGAACATGATTGGTGAACAGGAATGATGCCTCTCTAGTCCCATTGGTAGAACTAGAGAAATACAAACACCCGCTGAGAAGGATTGTTTTGAGAAAGAACAGTTATCTACCAAAATTGTTTTGAGAAAAGATTCTCCCAAGGAATCTTCCCTTGGGAAGAAATCTGCAGCCACTAGCAGGTTAAAATCCTCCAGACTCAGAAAATCAGGCCCACACACATTTGTCAGTCTTTCATGACCCCAGACATGTTTTAGCTTCAGTTCCTTGTCAGCAATTCAGGCAACAAACTCACTCATAAAAAACAGTTCCTCATGCTGTGATGTTACTCTGTGTCAGGTAAGCTTCAAACTATCCTGATTCCTAATGTTCTTGGGGATCAGGTCTTCAATATCCTAAAGAACCCTCTTTCCCTGGGAAGAGGCCTGTGAAGCTGCTGGTCCCAAGGATGAGGTGAGACAATGGAGGGAGCAAACCAGCTGGGGAGGGAGGCCTGGACTCATTATCAAAACTCTCAGAACACACAAATCTTACCATCCTCATCTGGGAGGTGAAACCTGCTTGATGGACAGGGCTGCCCTTGTACTGTAACAACAAACATCTCATGGGAAATAAAAGGTAGAAAACCAAACAAGAAAGAAATGAAGGAGAAAAGGCAGAAGCTTGGGTGAGAAATAGGAAGATAGACCAAAGAAAAGAAGAAAAAATTATAATGGAAAAAATGTGTCCAGTTACACTTGGGAAGAAAGCAAGTGGGGGGAATAGCAAACTTTGAAGCTGGTCTTCAGGGATTCCCTCTTGCAGTGGGAAGTTCTGTGTGTGGACCTTGTGTCTCCGGTATCACATCTCAGATTATATGGGAGGACTAGACAATTAAATCTGTTGAGTAAGATCAACTGCCCTACTCACTTTTCAGAAATTTAATGGTTACATCCACTGCTAGGGATGCTGCTGCCATGTTATTTCACAGTTTGATGTAGTTACTGCCATTTATCTCTATAAAGGGCCTGGTCATCTATCACTGCTGTGTGGCACCATGGTTTGGAGTTAGATTATTGACAAAGATGTTGAATAATTTACTTTTATAATAAGGGACAAATTTTAGTGTAAAGAAAAGCAGCTAATTCATATTATGATCTTTGATGTTAATCCATGTGGATTTATATTAGTTTTTTGCTACCTTATTTGTGTGAACTCTTTTCCCCTATTAGGAGTGTAAGTGCACTGCCTGGCTGACAGTGGCCTTTTAGCTGAACCATGAACTGATTTAAATTGAGTATTGGACTAGTTCCCCTTTGTGCTCCATAGTCCCATAAATTGGGAAAGGTGTTAGGGGAAGATTATTATGGACAAAATAAATGTTTAAATCCTTAGCTGGTTTGACACTTTCTCTGTAAATGTTACTCCAACACCTTATTTCTGACTTTACAAAAATAAGTAAAACAGCAGAACAGTATCCACCCACGGCTACAGATGTTGTTGGCAATTTTTGAAGTGTACTGAGGGAGGATCATCAGCTAGACTGGGGAAATATATGTGTGCCCAGTGAAAAGTCAGAAGAAAATATAAAAAAGGAGATTTTATTTTTTAACATTCTCATATTCTGGGAAAACCCAGCATAGCATCCCCAGCCGTGATGCAGCATGGGTGCTAGCTGAGTGATTGAGGATGGAATGACTGGATGGAATCTTATTTGGAAAAGACCTGTACTTGTTTATTTTTAGCTGGAGAGAGGGAAAGATACCACTCTTTTAGTCCTGGAGGCAGGAGAAGAAGGCCAGTGTTGATTCAGGCTCCTGTGAGTGGAGGCTTGTTTTGAAGGGCAGCTGCTTTAACTGTGAGGAAGGAGGTGGCTTGAGGAGAGCTGAGGCCTCAGTGCTTTTCCTTAGGCTGAGGTGGAAGGGAGGACAGCCAGCTCCCCTGCAGAAAAGCTCCTCCCTGTGAGCTGCTTGCTCAGTATTTTCCCTTCTGTCACCTGAGGGAACTTTCACCTCAGATCCACCCAGGAGAGGCCCTAAGCAGGGCTTCAGCTGCTGCTGGATCTGACAGGATGAAGGCTGAACTTGCCATGCAGCTTCCAGCTTAGATCCTGCCCCCAAATTTCGTGGGTTTTTTCCCAGCTGACTGGGCCTTCAGCACCACCCAAAGGAGCAGCTTTGCCCCTGGGTAACTGCACCCTTCTTGCAGTGTCAGCTTCCCTAATCTCCCTGTTTTCCATCTACTGCTAAGGTTCAGGGTAAAACTGTGAGTGGCTTCCACAGGAACAGGAGCATTGACTGCCTCTGCACACTGACAGCTCTGGGTGTCACATCTCCCCACTGCAGGCATCCAGGGTGCCATCCTGCAGGATGCACCCACTGCATTTTGAGCAGCTGGATTCTGTGTGCTCAGGCTGTTCTCTGGCAGGCTGTCTCATGGCATCCCTTCTGCCTTTCAGCCTGTGAAACCCTGCAAATTTCCATCAGCAGAAGGGCTGGCTGGAACTTATGAGTTGTTCCAGGCAGGAAACGGCTGCAAGTGTGAGCTTAGAAATCCACCGGAGCCTTCATGTGAATCCTGCAGAGCCATGCCAGGAGTTGATAAAAAATGAATGCCTAAAATTAATTCCCAAATGAAAAAGTGAGCATCCAAATTAACAGACTAACTTTGGGATTTGTTGCCTTCTCAGACCGTATGGAACCAAGACAATCTGTTTATATGGTTCAAGATGGGTTCAGAAATCCAGTTTTTGGTATCCAAATCCATAAATCTCATTTTAAAACCTATTTAGGTGTCTTTGTACACTTTTGCAATCTATTCAAGATGATGCTAACTTGAGCTGCTGCAGAGCAGTACTGGGAGTGAAATCAAAGCAAGCAGATGTCTTTGCTGCATTTCCACCACAGCACACCAGCCCTTCCTGGCCCATCAGCAGAAGAAAGCTGGTAGTATAAAGAGAATGGCAGCTGGGCACATTGGGCCTCCATATGTGTCACCTGCCCCACATGCCATACTCCAGGCCTATCCTCACTCCTGGAAATCCCTGATGGCCTCAAGCAGCTGATTTAAATCCTACCTTGGATGCTGTGTACTTCTGGCCTGGCTGCTCAACTGACCATCCTGGCACAGAAATAGGAGAGAACTTTGTGCTTTCAAAGCTACATTTGATTTAAGGAGCATTTGTGCAGAGGACCCACACGATGGATGCCTCTGGAATTTCCTCACAACACATTTCATCCCCCATCCCCACTCAGCCCCAAACTGGGTCACTCTGTGTGCCATATAGACACCCTGGGCCCTCTGACAAAGTACCAGTCACAGAAGAGGGGGCAGGCAGGCAACAGAAATGCTCTGGCTTTTGTTTTTGCATCGTTTCCTTCAGATGGAGACATGGATTGAGAGATTAACTAGCCCCGGTAATGGCCATGCCTGTCGCATTGGACTGCTGGGAATTAGCTTGTCATTCTGTGCCTGGTTTACTAATGGAAGGAAAATGGTCTGGTCTCCATTCAGCTGTGCCACTTCTCACCCCAGAATTGCCTTTGCAGCTCATGTTTGAGCTGCAAGCATATATTTTCCTCTTTCCTCATTACACTTCCAGCTCTCTCAAATATTAAATAGCAGGTGCTTAGAATAAAACATATTATTCTGACAAACATTTTCATCATGAGCTAAATTGGCACATACTAACTGCTTTAAAATACAGACTGAGTAATTGAATACAGCAGTACAGGTTACTATGCAGATGTCTGTCTCTAATAGTTTACGATTACACACATTTCCCTCCTAAAGGGAGTGGATGGTTCCTCAAGTAGGAAAAAAAAATAAGGAGGAAAAAGAACAGAGAGCCCTCATGCTACCCCCATAGGATATTCTTAAAAAAACAGATGGTTGTATTTTGCAGGAGCTTTTGAAGAAAACTTTAAAGAACTATGCAAATTTTTGCCATTGCTTTTTTTGGTTTGCATATTTCTCCTCAGTTTCCTTCTCTATCACACATGATTGCAAATCTGTTTCAACCTATAAATAGCTTTCTTCTTGCAAGCAAAGAGCTTTGTAACAGCAAGATACATGTTCCAGAGATGGGAGGAAGGAGGAAATCATTATCATTATTCTTTATCTTTTAGGAAATTCTAGATTGTTACGCTCAGTTCTTTACATTTGGTTAACAAGTCAGATCAAAACCATAATCTCTGCCCCAAGGAATTTACAGGCTCAAAGGGACACCTTCAAACTGTAAATTACATTCCTGTCTGAGATGGCTTTACCCATCGTTTTGACAGGTAGCACTTTTTGCCAGGGGGAAAAAAAGCAAAGGGAAAGCATGTTTCCTCATTTTTGTACCCTGGATTGCAGCTCCCTGTGCACAGTCGGTGTCATGGCTCTGCTGCTGGCCCCTTGCCCTTTGTTTTGTGCTAAGCAGGAAGGTGTCACACCTCCACCCTCCTCCTCAGCTGTGCCCCTGGGCTTGTCCTGCCTTGTCAGAGCATGTGAGGCTCTGCCCTAAAGCATGCACCCCTGGCAGAGGTGTCCCTGGCTCAGGTTCAGCAATCTTTGGAGACAAGGAAGAAAGATGTGCCAGGGATGTCACATCCTCCTGCAGGTCTCTGCACAGCACAAACCCCGCTTCCAGGCAGCCTTTCCTAAAGGCAGCACTTCCCATCACTTCTCTCCCAGTTAAACTTAGTGGTGATTTCTATAAATAGATGTAATGTGTGGTTCCAGTTCCCTTCCATGGGTATGCTGAATGAAACATGCTCTGAGTCTCACCAGCCTCTGTGTTGCCATGTTGAAGGGTTGGTCTTTGCTGGCTGTGTCTACTCCAGCAGTGCCACCCAGATGGCCTGGGTCCCTCATCAGCCATAACAAATACCTCAAAGAGTGTGTTCTTTTTCCTCTAGTCCATCTACTTTACCAGATTCCTGGGAAAAGGTGACCTGTGACATGCCCAACCCTTCCCTGCTGTGGGGGTCAGAAACACCCCAGGTCCATACACAGGGACAAAGGCTTGGAATCACTGCTGGGGTCTGTACACTGAGTGTACCAGCACCATCAACCACTCACAGAAGTAAGATGAACACTTCTAGGTGAGCTGGACCCGATGATCCTTGGGGGTTCTTTCCAACCCAGAATATTCTGTGGTACTCTGTGCTGGGGACCAGCCCCCTCTGCTTGCAGCAAGCCTTGCCACATGGCATTGGGGTTGGAAGAGCAGCCCCAAACACTTTCCTTCTCTCCCCCCTCGGTACCAGAACTCTCCTTCACCTTTGGGATAGCTGCCCTTGGTCATGAATCCACCTCCTCCAGGACCACAGCAGTTTGTGACCATGCTTTCCTGAAACAAAAACAAGCAGCACCATTTTTATGGAATGGTGCTGGCAATAAATATCTCTGCTTTTTTCAGGCTTTTGTTTTGTTTTATCTGTTGAATACCTGTTAGATAAAGCAAATCAGACCTATTAAATCTCTGCTTTATCTTTGTATATTGGCAAATGCTGTTGAATCCCACATTAGTTTCTAACTGTGCAAACAATTTTGGTTTTGGTTTTCTGTTTAACAAAATAATCAGCCAGTAACAGCACGTACTGGAGTGGTGCTGTTCTGTAATTTAGCAGTGCTAAACAGGATTCAGAAGCTGATGGTGCAGCCTTTTGCAATAGGTGATTTACTATTTTAAAGCTTTTTCTGATACTCTTTTGCATAAGGAATAACAGGAAATGGCAATGACATATCAGAACCTGCATTTCACTGCAAACTACTTAAGTTAGGGGCCACTGGAGTGTGACTAATTGCCAGATATTAATATGCCAAGTCTGTCATGTCAAGATAGACTAAATTAAATGTCCATCATCACAGGATGAGCTATAGACTCATTAGAAAGTACTGTCTCAGTGCAGTGGACACAACAGTGTAGGACATGTTTAGCTTGGCTTGTTTTTCCACCCAGTGTGTAAACAACCTATGCCTGCTTTTCTCCAGAAAGGATAATTATTCTTAGATGAGAAACATGGGCTTTTTCCTAGCCTGGGACAGTATTTGTGGCACAAGTAATTGACATTAACAAATCCCTTCTTTGTCAATACTTTAACCTTATTAAGATGTCCTCAGTATTGATGATGGGTCAGGCTGCTCTCTCCCACGCCTTTCAATCTGTACAAATTTGGATGCTGTATATTGAGGATGATCCAGTGAGATCCAAAATGCTGGCAGTGTTTGAGATCTAACCTATCACCAGACTCTAAGCTGAGCCTCTGCACAATGCTGTTAAAACTTGATCAATCTGCTTCCTACAAGGCTCCTGAGAAGGAGCCATCCCCTTCACACTTCAGAACGCTCTATTGTGTCAAAAAGCAACAAGTGAGAGCAGTGTTTGCAGTCCATAAAAAAGCCTGTTCAGATCTTTGGCTTATTGATTGTTTGATAGTCCTTTAGATCGAGTGGCTACTTGTGATGACATCTTATAGCCACGTGGTCCACACTTCTCTGTAGGCATTTACCAGACTACTGGGTCTAACTCAAGATGTGGAATTGGCCTCGTATTTGCAGAGCATCCACAAAGATAAGAGAAATGAAAAGAGACTGACAGTGATGAAAACTGGGTGGCATTCTCAGGTATCCATAGCTGGAGAACAGTATCTGGCAAAACAGAGAGGCTATTCTGGCAACCAACATTCAGGTGAGATTGCATGCAACATTCACATCCAGGAGAGGAAAATTCAGGTTGTAGCTTGGACTGAATTTTGGCAAAGCATGTGGTTTTCAGAGAGAATCCACTCCTTACATAAGGATTAAAGAAATCATCCTCATCAGAGTAGAAGATTGTTTATCTGTCCTGACCTGGCACATGCTGAGAAAAAAGTGTGCAGGGGCAACTAATCTCCATTCCCTGGGGTGTAAATTGGTACAGCTCCAGTGAAGTCCATGATTTTTCACTTGTTGAAGAAAACCCTGTAACAGCTAGTCAGTGATGGTGAACACCCAACATCCAACTCAGCATAGCCAGTAATGCCCATAGGAATGAATGTTACCCTTGAGAATCTGGTTTGCTTGTAGATGCTCCCAAAAAAAAAAATAAAAAACAGGACACAAAAAGATAGATTTCCTTTTTTTTTTTTTTTTTTTTTTAAGTGTGAAAGTGGAAATAAAATAGTCAGCCTCATGCATAAGTTGTTCTGAAATACAATTCAATTGAGATTAAACAGTGAAGTATGAAGCTGACCCTGCCTTGACAGAACAGGCCTGTAGGACAGTAGGGTTTCCTGACATCTTTCAGAATAGACTGAGGAATAGGCCATAAGGAATAACTTCATCTTCATGTACAGGCTTTTATACTTTTTCTAATGTCCACAGAGGCCATCAGTTGGTCTCTGCTTGTTGACATCGAGCTAGTCTTAGGAGAGATGTTTTAAATCTGTCTAAGAAAAGGACAATAGAAATGGCAGTTAACATTACTGAGGGGAAATTCAATTTGGCTTGGAGCAGAAGAAGCATCCTGACCAGGCCAGATGAACTATTATAAGTGCAGTTAAAGATATATTGCTGGAGTTACAGCTGTATCAGAAAAGGAAGGAATTTTCTTGTGTCAGGAATTAGAAGGTCTTTCAGAGGGCAAAAAGCTTGCCTTAAGCCACTCAACAAGAAATGCTGGATTCAGAACTGAACTCAAAAGTATTTCCTTGGAGTTGATCATTAAGACCTTACAGTCTGTCTTGCCAGGGGATGACTTGATAATTAATATTCCTGTTACTGGAATATTAAAGATGAATATATCAGAGGATTAACTAGCACTGTGAAAGGAAAAGTGAACAAGCTAATTCTTACCCTCATGGCCTAATACAAACTTTAAATGACTCTATACCTTGATTTAGATTTCTACCTGTTTCCTCTGGAGCTGATTTACCTCACCATCCTCTGCTGATGCTCTGTGTTGTCCCAGCCACCTTCTGAATAAAACTGTGAAGGCTTGATTGAGAAACACCAGGAACTAGTGCTACATCAAGTGTCTGAAATCATCCATTTGGCTTTCACTACTGCTGTGGAAGTCACACATCTGGATGCTGTCATAACTGCTGGACCTTTGCAGATGTTATGGATACAGCTGTTTAGGATACAGCTGTTTTGGTGGCAGAACTGAGTCCCTATTGTAGCGGAATTGCCAAATCCTCTCCCCTGCTCCAGCCCACAAACTCTTGTCTCTGTCTCAGCCACTTTTCTGTGCCTGGAAGTTTTCTGGGTCCAGTGCCTTGTCAACCTGTGCAACTTCTTACTGCCTAATTATCTGCTCCAGTATAATTATGAAACCTTTTAACATTTTTCTTTCTCTCCAAGGAAAATAGATCTCAATCACTAGAAAATGACCTTCAGCTTCTATTGCGAACAATGAAACAAAAATCTTTCTGAGAAATATCAGTTTCATCTGTACTTTTCCATTGTCATGCCTTGAAGTCTCATTAGTTGCTGGAAATTTCTTGGGGCTTTAAAGAATTTCTTTGTGTTTATCCTGATTTTCTTGGCAATGTCTGTACTGTTTATAAATTTAATTTAATTGCCTTTATCATCTCCATCCTTGCCTCCCCCCTCTGCTGCATTCAGAATAATCCCAGCAATTGTTGTCGTGAATCATTTGAAGATCCTTTATTCATTTACTTCAGTCTCCTGAGGTCTCCAGTGGTACAGGCAAACTCAGTGCATTCCATTCCTTGGCAGAATTGTTTCATTTCCCTTCCCATGAGGAGGAGTGAAGGAGCTCCTTACATGCTGGTACAGGGAATCTTTACAAGGTGAAACTGGGAGCAGTGTTCCCTGCCTGTCACATGGAAAGCAGGGAGAGAGGTTGTCAGAGTGCAGGGGAAGCCACACAGCAAGAAGTGCCAGCAGGGAGGGATAGCCTTACCATGTCCTTTGCCTGACTGCTCCCAGATGCAGCTTTCTGAGCAGCTCATCCCTTGGGTTTTTATCTTCTAGTATTAAATGGAGGAGAAATGTGCTCAAAATGATGCAAGGGCGCAGTCCTGCAGTCAGGGGCATTATTTTATATTCTTCTGCAGTAGCTTCTTTACTATCAGTTTCAACATTCTTCTGTCAGTGCCTCGCCCCAGTGATTTTCAGGGAAACTCGCTGTTTCTTTAACTAGTGTGGGTAAAACTGCAGGCTCCCCTGGATTTAAAGATGTGCGTGTCCTGCTTGCATGAGTACAAAGAGCCCTGAGGTTGTTTTCAGGACCAAGTGTTCCTTGGGCTTGCAGACCATGTTATCATTTGAGCCAAATCCATATCAGTTATTCTCATAGAAGTGACCCTTAAAATTCAATTGTTTTGACTTTCCTCTTAGGTTTTCACTTTTATGTAGCTCCCATGCCTAATAAAATTATAATCATGACTTGCTAGCATTATTCTCCTCTATTCTGTATATCCTCTCCTTTAATAATTTCCTAATTCTCTGCAGTTAAAAAGTCTTCCACATTTATGTTCTTGCTCTTTATGTCTAATTTCTAGCTTTTAGCATCACTATATTACACTATGAATGAATTGTTGCATTAATGGCTGTTTCCCTTGGTAAGCAGGAAAGGAAATAATTAAGGGTTTGGGTCATGTATTGGAAAAGGGCTATGATTCTAGACAGACCCTGAACTGAAACTAAAACATTAAATGTAATTTACCTTTTCATTTGTTAAGGTTTTATTTTGTCCTTCATTTTAAACACTCAAATAGTCTTTTTAAGATAAATCCCTGGAAAGCTCCTCTGTCCTAGACAGGAACTCTTCCAAGAAAGCAGCTCAGGAAATTCCTGTGCATTCTATAAGTCAGATTTGCAAAGAGGAAGATGTTCTGCAAGGACACCTGATTTAACCTCTCTGCAAACCCTGTTCTATCAATGCCAGGTAATCTCAAAGTGGCTTAATTGTAAAACTGTCTGAAGAAAAGAAGAAAAGCATCTTTTCCTTGATGATGTTATGGCATCGTGGTCTATCATATCCAAAGAGGTTTCAGAATGTTATTTCTCACAATGGTTAGGAGCAAATCTATGTGTGTGGATTTTCCTCTAGAATCCAATTCCAGTTACACTGGGTCCAACTCCCAAATGCAACAACATTTACTGACTCCTTCTGTAATCATTGAAAACACAGCTACAGAGGTTCCCACTGACTGGCTGATGCACCCAGTGCTGCAGCTCTTTATTCCTATTTTGAAAACTTAGATGGCAGGAAAGATTTCATCAGACACCCTGGATGTGAATAAATTCACTCATTACACCAGACACCCTGATCTTGAGGTTCTATACACATGAAATTCTAAGCTTGCTGCTTCATCTGATTAATTTCTTCTGAATTTCTTCACAGGTAATTCCCAATAAATACTACACTATATACATCTTAGGATTTAAAACACACCCTCTTAAGCCTGGAAGCTCCACTTTCTCCTGTGGAGGCAGGAGTCTGTGACGAAAGGAAATAAACACTTGAGATTAAAAATAAAGATTCCAGTTTCACAAAATAGTTTGACTGCAGAGCATGCACATTTCTGTCAACTCTGCAGTGCTACTTTTGCTTCTTTCTCTTTGCTTTTTAAATCAAGTTTGTTGAAGGGAGCAAAGGGAGGATATAGTATCTCAAAAATCCTATTTTCTTGAAACAGTTCAAAGTAATTGTGCATTGATTCCTTGGAGAAAAAAGAAATGCTATTTATCAATTGATTTTAAAAGCTAGAAAGCGGTGGTTTGAGATTACTTGCTAACCAAAGAAGATGAGGATTGAAAATACCAGAATAATAAACAGCCATGGGTTGATCACACAGATGTGAGGCAGACAGTCAATGTCCCCCAGCAGTAAAGATTATCTTCTGATACAGCTCTAACTGGGTATAAAACTGCCTCAGCCATTAAGCCAGGTCTGTGCTTTTGGAGGAATGCTACAAACCATCTAACAGAGGTTAGGACAAAAAAAAAAAAAAAACCCCAAACCCTTCCAGGGAATTTTCAGAGAGCAGCTTAAAATTCATGTTGCTTTTCATGTTTCTTATACCCCAGACTTTATTTGGGAAACAGCTTGGATGCCCACAGCCAGCTGCAATAATGTTCAAAAGCTCACTGGGATCATGCCTGCTAAATTAACTATACCATGGAACTTGGGGAAAACACCAAGCAGAAACCTCACCTCAAGCTACAATCAACCTGGAAAAGGGTTTTTTAGATTAATTTAGTCAGTGTGTCGTGGTCCATTGTGCTTTTCATCAGTAGACCCCATGGAGAACCTGTGGGATGTTACCATCATCTGCATGATCTCAAGTTTTATTTCCACTACAGGAAAGCCTGCTGACCACCCTGCTGCTCTTGGATGGTGAAAGGAAACCAAAAAATTAAAAGGTTGCCTCCTCTTGGCCTTACCCTGGGTTGTGACACCTGGTCGTGGGTGGAGGAGCACATCCTGGGAATGTGCATATCCAGGGGACCAGCACCTGCTCCAGACAGCTGCAGGGGACACCCATGGGAGAGAGGAGCTTCTCCTGGAATATTCAGCCAAGGGTCTATGTGATGTATTTATTTTCTTTGTTTCAGCTGGTATAACTTGAATATGAGCAGAGGTATCCTCTGATCCCAAGCACCTGAGAAGAGCTCACCTGGCACTGTGAGTTACCCAGAGCTCACCAGTCCCACCAAGCTGGGTGAGGTGGTGTCTCTGTTGTGGGTAATTGTGCTGCAGGCAAGAAGATAACAGCTTGTTCACCCTCACCTTTTCTCCTAAGGGCAATATTGGTGCTGCTCCTCTTGCTCTGGTCAAACACTTTTGAAAACCTTATTTTGTGACTGATTTTCAAGAGTAGCTCAGTGTAAGGTGATGCTGAGCTCCTGCTTTCCTCTCTCCTCCTCCATTAGTAAATCCTCTCTAAGGTGGTCACAGACAGGTCTGCCAAATGTTTAGCATCACATAAAGATTGTTAAGCAGCACCATTTCCATAGTGTCATCGTAAGATTTTCATATGAAAAGGAAAAAAACTCCCTTGTGGCTACAATATTTTGTTACAAATTCTTGGGGGATTGGATGAAAGAGCTATAAAGTCGATAGGAAATAACATCCAAGGGACCTATGAAACTGCACAGTAATAATAATCAGACAACACTGTTTTCCCCATGCATTCAAATTGTCCATTCTTGCTTTGGTAAGATTATTTTATGTGTGCCTTTTCTCTTTTTTCAGTTTAGATATGACTGAAAGAAATATCACTGTGTATGAGGTTATTACTTTGTATGCAGAGCAACAGTTTATAATTCAAGAGAAATAATTTCTACATACAAAATAATTGCTGGGTATTAAACATTTTATCACACACCATTTGGAACACCATCTCATGTAAAAACTCAGAACCTATTTTTTCTGTATCAATGATGAATTTCAAAAAACTATTCTGACTATCATCTTTTAAATGTTACAGAACTGCTCATTTTGTTACATGGAAATGTCTCTGCTTGGAACAGCACACACAGCAATTGCTTTAAGTGTAATTTTATTAAACATTATTGCAACTCTGAAAAACACACACACTCTTGTGGAATAGCTCAAATTTTGGTCACTGGTATGTGAGGAAGATATTGAAGCTATTAGAGAGTGTTCAAAGGAGAACAACAATGATGGAGAAGGGCCCTGAGGTGAAGCCGTGTGAGGAGCAGCTGAGGGCCCTTGGTCTGTCCAGCCTGGAGGAGGCTGAGGGCAGACCTCAGTGCAGGTACAGCTTCTCCTGAGGGGAAGGGCAGGGGCAGGCACTGATCTCTGCTCTGTGCTGCCACTGACAGGACCGCAGGGAATGGCCTGAAGTTGTGTCAGGGCAGGCTTAGGTTGGATATTAGGAAAAGGTTCTTCCCCCAGAGGGTGGTTGGGCACTGAACAGGCTCCCCAGGGCAGTGCTCACAGCACCAGCCTGACAGAGCTCAAGAAACATTTGGTCAGCATTTTTGGGCACAAGGTGGGATTCTTGGGCTTGGTGCTGTGCATGGCCAGAAGTTGGACTCAATGATTCCTGTGAGTCCCTTCTAACTCAGAATGTTCTGTGATCCTGTTACTCTATGAGTGTCTCACCAAAAAATAAAAAAAAAAAAAAAAAAAAAAAAAAGAATGCTGCTGAATACATGTCAAATTTCCAGCTGTTGCTAAGAACTGTTGAGTTTACAATTAAAGTTGTATATTTCAAGGTAAGAAAAAAAAAAATTAAAGATTGAATAGCACAATTACACACTGCATCCACAGTCAGAAGATGACTTCCCAACAACTTCAATATCCCTGGTGCGGAGTATCTGAAAAAATCCAGACATTTGGCATGGGATGTATCAGGTGCTTTCCTTCCCTTAAAAACTGGCTGCAACTGCGAGTCCTGTCCTCAGCTGGAAACCATTCTTGGCAGAAAAGTCTTGCTTTCAGCTGTGTCTTAATAACTTTAGCTAAAACTGACCTTCAACATATTTTTGGCAGAACAGCGAAAAGCTCAGTGTTAGCCTTGAATTGCTTGTTACTGCCTTGATGAAGAACGAGAACAGAGGATTGCACACAATCCTCACTTTATACTTCCACATAATCCTTGGATTCTAGAAAAAAAATCACACATGTAACATTATACATAGACCCTGAAACAGAGCAGTGGCCTTGGATTTATCCTTGTGGGTAGATCCCTCACAGGCATGTGTGTCTGTAAACTGAGCTCTAATCTCACACTTTCCCTACTATATCAGCTGGGTGGCTGAGAGAAGCACAGATGTGAAATGGAAGCAGGGAAAATCAATAGTGTGACTTGGGCAGGAGAAATCAATGCAACAATGCAGCAAAAAGAAATTAATACAGTAGTGTGGACAGAGGTAATCAATAAAAATACATGTACTTTTGTGATGCATGGTGAGCCAAGAGGTCCAAATAGAACATAACACTAACCTGAACTTTTATTTAAATTCAATACAAATACTGGTTATTTGGGAAGATCCAAACTGAACTAGTTTTATATACACAGACACAATTTTTCCACCTTCTTTTTTTGCTTTGCTCTCATGTTTCTGATCACAGGTCCCACCCAGGTCTATATGCACAAATGACAAAGTGCTCAACAGCTTGAAAGAAAAAAATAGATTTCTACCACAACCTGATAGATTCAGCTGATCTGGATAGATTGAATGTTGTTTATTCTGATGGATGCCTGTGAATCTTCAGATGTATTTTCTTCTGTGTTTTCATAATGAAGTAAAAGTCTTCCCCAGTCTACTTTTCTGACCAGAACTGGATTTCCATCTCTGGTCATTTTTGTTGTTGTTGTTTTGTTTTGATTACAAGTTTACCTGCAACTTGATAAAAAGGCAGCCGCTGTATACCTGTGAAGGAGAACTGTGCCTTAACCAGGCCATGAGTCAAATCCTATTTGCCTGCCTGCTTTTGATGTTCTATATTTATTTTCTGGGAACATTCTGCCCAGTCTTACCTTCTGTATTGGGTTCTCTATAATGCCACAGAGTTTCTTTGTTTACTTTTCCCTTGGGCACTGCTAGAGCAGGTATAACCTCAAAATTGATTTCTCCATGAAGGAACATGCTCTACTCTT
>WEIU01017311.1:192947-210489 GCA_013389925.1 Aegithalos caudatus | reverse complement strand
TTTTTTTTTTTTTTTCCCATATTAGAACATAATTTTTCTCCCCTGAACAAAACTCTTAACTTTTTCCCGCTTTAGCTGATTTTTTTTTTTTTTATTATTTTTTTTTTCTGTTTTGGTAGTGGGTGCAGGATATTTATTATTCAGCCCTGGTGTTATGCATTTCTGAAATGATACAATACCATCCCAGTAAACTACATATCTGATCCCAATTCTGCTGCATCCTTTAGTATACTTAGCCCATTGCTGCTACACGGACTGCTGCAGTTTCCATTGCTGTGCACTTCGTAGCACCCAAGCAGTGTTTTACCCAACTATTACAATGCTAGCACTCAACAGTACAAGATCTGAACCTCTTGTTTCAAAAAGCCACTGGTATCACCCACCAGCAGGCAGAGCTCCTCCCAGAGTGGTCCTTACAAAAGCAATCAGCATTCTCTCCAGCTGCTGGGGAGATCTCTCAAGGCCTGATGGCAGGAGACTCACGGCTGAGCTTTAGCTTTGTTGTCCTGGTTGAGTTTTCCCTGCCCTCATCATCCTCAGGCTCTTCTCCAGGAACCCAGAAGAGATTGCATAATTATCTCCTCCACACCAGGCCATGAGATCTGAGGCTTCCCAGAGATGTCTGCAGCTCACAGGAGTCACCTCTACAGAAGAATGCTGAAAGATATGGTGTGTCAGTCAGGTTTCCTATAGGGGATTGTCTTGGGTTGCAGTATGTAATCAAAAATGTGTATTCCATCTCCTATCTGTTGAAACTGGTTGAGAAGGCGTATTTTTCTTTATCTCTTGTATAACCCATCCCTCATAGCTCCAGGGGGGAGGGGGTGGGTACCTCCTCTTAATGGGCAGCTGTTAAACCAGGTGGGGCAGTGTTCTTTATCTCTTCCACACCCATCCTCCCTCCAGGGGATCTCTGCTGTTAATGGGCCATTAAGGCTCACTGCATGAGTGATAAAATCACATCATCCCATTGGGAGATGCTCCCCCTAGTGGGAGGAGCCAAGCATTCCTACCTAGATAAAAACTGAGACTCAGGAACATCATGTATCCTATTTTCCACTGGATTCCCAGAGAAAGACCAGACCCATCTCACCACCACTGGACCCTTCTACAGGATCATCTCTATTTTAACAGAACCACATCTGCCACTCCAGGAGGACATATTTTGGACTGCTTCCAACACCCTGACCAACAAGGTGTCAGCTTTATTCTGATTCATTCTGATTCTGTCAGGATTTCTAGGACTTTGTTTGTTTACTTGTTTGGTTTTTTGGTTTGGTTTTGGTTTTGTTTTTTTTTTCTTTCTTTTTTTTTTCTTTTTTGTCTACTATGTTTGCATTTTTAACATTCCTAGTAAAGAACTGTTATTCCTATTCCCAAATCTTTGTCTGAAAGCCCTTAATTGCAAAGTTATAATAACTTGGAGGGAGGGGATTAACATTCTCCATTGCAAGGGAAACTCCATCTTTCCCTGGAAGACACCTGTCTTCCAAGACAGGGATGTTGCACTCCTGGTATAGAGAGTTACTAAAATTTGATAGATCTGATGACCAAGGCCATTTTTTCCCCCTGTGGCATGATAGAAGTACCAGAAGGGCTTAAATGTTTTTTTGCAGAGAAAAACAGAAATGTGGTGTTGCTTCTGCTGTAGCTGGCACTAATAATCCCCTCTGGACAGGCTGGTTCAGCAGGACTTGTGCCTGTACTCAGGGACCATCCCAGGACAGAAGGCTTTGCAGGAGGTTTTTTTTTTTGCAATGCTGCATATTCTCCCAATCCTCAAATTTATTTTCAAAGCCCTTAAAAATATTAATAGCTTGTCTGATTCAGAAAGTGCTTTGCTGTGCTGATATTTGCATCCCCAGGAAGAGTTGCATTCTGCTGAACGGATGCCACTTCCTGATTTAAACGTGTGTTTTCTGCACTTTAGTGCATTTTCTGACCCTGTTCATATATCCCTGAACCACATTTGATGACTTAGCAGGGGCTGGTGCAGGATGAGGGGTAAGGAAGGGCAAGGGGAGAAGCAGAGAGAGCCATGTGTGGCAATTGGCAACAGCAGACAGACCTGCCAAGGGAAATCTTGGCCCAGGTTCAGGAGTCTGACCTTAAGTTTGAATGTATATTTTCTTTCCAGGGAGAAAGTGGGGGTGAGAGAGCAAGGTACAACACTTACTTCAGCATGCCTTGCCATGGGGCTTCAACAAGTCTAGATTGAAAGTTTGGGACTAAGGGATTGGGAGTGGAGCTGCATGCCTGGCATGGAGGTGTCCACCAAAAGCAGAGCTGCCCATAAATCCCAGACCCATGGGCTGCAGTACAGGCAGAGGAGAAGGCTCTTCTTGCCCCCTTAGCCAGAGACACTCAGAAAGACTGGGAAAATCAAATTGCCTGGCTTTAAACTTTGCAGTCTAACAGATGCTTTTTGAAGCTCCCTAAAGGCCTGTTCACAGCTTCCTCCACCAAGCTCCCATTGTGGCAACATTATAAGTGGCACCACTTTTCTAGCAAGATAAATGCCTTCACTGGGACAACCAGGGGAAAAATGTCAATTATAATTAAAAATAACCTCTTCATTTTCAAATGCATGTCACAGGTTAGGGAGGAAAACTCAGCAGTGTTTCTTGCTGATTTGCACTTCTAGATTTCCACATGCAGTCAAAAGCATTTGTGGGTGTTCACAGATTTGCTCCTCTGTGAAGATGTGTATAATAGGGGCATAACTATAAATGTGAAAATGCAATGTTGGGATCCAAGGGATCCCTTTAAAGGACTGTGGGACAAGATCCAGCTCTCATCTCATCCACAGCCAGTCCAGCAATTCCCTCACAAAGTCACTCTGATGACTTCTTTGTAATTAAAGATTTGCATTGCTGTAACTGAGGAGAGAATTGTGCCCACAACTTTAAATCACAGCTTTGGCATTAGTGCTGGAGGTCCAATTCCAAAGCTGTCAGAAGAGGATTTCAAGGTTCTATTTATTGACTAGGAAAGAAGGTTGCTCTTTCAGAGAACATCAGCCTGACATTCAATTTTTCATCTTCCTTGGACATTTGCAGAAGTAAAGGAAACTTAGAAATAGGGAATCTTTAACATGTGGGGAGCCGCTCCAAAGTGATGATAAGCTGCAACTACTGTAAATGAGAGTGAGTGGGGAATGGAATGAAGGTCTGTTTCTTTATTTTCATTAATTAGAGGATTTACTATTAAAATTTTTACTTCTTTCACATGTTCTATGCCAGGGACCAGTGTTGAGCAAATAATTGAAGCTAATTCGAGAAAGTTCCCAAAGTCCCTCAAATATGCACTTCCTGCTATGTATATTTTGTGAGTCACATTCAAGTAAAGTAAATGGAGCTGTGTAATATTGACTTTGACCCCACATACGAATGTACATTGTCATGATTTAATCTTCCCTCTGTGTGTTTGTGAAAGTTGCCTGGGGGTTGTTTTATTTTAGCTGGGATGTTGACAAGGAAGGGAAGTGTAATGAAAGCAGAGCAGCCAACATTCACAAATATGATATATATGCTGAAGTCAGGAGAACTTTTCTCACACTGGGTATTAAAGCACTGTATGTAATGTACATGTCACTCAGCCTAGATGAAATACTTATCTCAAGGGGTCATGACTTTAAACTCATTTTAAATTCTTTTAAATTTGGACTCTCTGAGGGGCTTTCCTGCTCTTTTTCCTTTTACTAAATTATATTTGCATGGAAGTGTTTCTATTAAGCTTTGCTCAAGCAGAAATAAAAAAAAAAATCAGACTCTGTTCAGAGGATATTTATGGTGAGGTAAATTGTGACCTTGATCAGGGTTTATTGCAGTTTTTGACCTTTGGCTGTTTTTGAAATATTTATTGTTTAGAACACTGGTCTGAATTAATGAATGTTTTCTGGACATTCTTCTTTTCCTTCTTTCCTCTCAGATAAATTTTGACCTCAAGGCCTTTCTGGGAAGATTTGTATCAAGAAAGAACTGCTCTGTGTAACAGGGATGAATCTGCAGCATTTAACCTGTAACTGTGAACAACAGGATGTCCCTGGCTTTGCATTTTAATCACATTTCTGCCTTCCCCACTAATTACAGATGCATAGATGTGCCAGGGGACTCATGGAAAAGGCTGAGATCATGTGCTAGAATTCAGTGCCATAAAACACTCTTTAGTCAATATTATTTAGGAAATCACAACAGAAGACATAGGGCAAACTCTTCCTCCCTCTTTTAACTTCTCTGCCCCACATTCCACCACCCTGATTTCTGGGCTTGCTCAGTTACCTCTGAGAGGAGGTGTGGAAAACATTCAGCCTGAGTTCAGGGGAGTTGTCACATCCCCATGCCCTTGGGATATGCACTGTCAGGACTGACCACAGGCACACAGCTTTGCCACCCAGGAGAACGAGGAGGATGGAGGAGTGATTAAGATGGAGTGGCTCTCACTTCTGAAGGCCTGGTTTGCTTCAAACTTGAAGTACACATTGCAAGTGAAACAAGTCTGAGTCACATCACCCCAGCTTCAGCTGACACATCTCCATCAAAAGATGACACATAATTTATTCCCCCTGTCCAAGGAAAACTGTCACTGATGGGTGAAAAGAAAAAGAGGAAAAAAAAAAAAGAAGAAAAGTAGAAAACTTTTGATACACAGGTCAAAGGGATTTAAAGTGGAGGCTGTCTCTATCCATATGGATGACTAGAAGGTGATCAGTAGTCAGCATGGATTCACCAAAGGTAAATCATGCCTGACCACCCTGACTTCTTTCTACAATGAAACAGCTCCCTGGATGGATGAGGGGAGAGCAGGGGATGTTGTCTGCCTCAATTTCAGCAAGGCTCTGACACGTCTCTCACAGCATTCACAAACTCAAGTAGCGAGGATGGGGTGAGTGGACAGTGAGGGGGACTGAGAACTGCCAGATCCCAGAGGTTGGTAGTCAGTGGCACAGGGACCATTTGGAGGCTTGCCACCAGTGCTGGCCCCAAGGNCTGCACTGGGGAAGAACAACCCCAGGCACCAGGACAGGCTGGGACTGACCTGCTGGGAAGCAGCTCTGGGGAGAGGGACCTGGGGGCCCTGGTGGACAATGAGCTGTCCCTGAGCCAGCACCGTGTCCCTGTGGCCCTGGGGTCAATGGGACCCTGGGGTGCCTTAGGGAGAGCACTGCAGCAGGGCAGGGAGGGGATCCTGCCCCTCTGCTCAGCCCTGGTGAGGATCACCTGGAGTGCTGTGTCCAGTTTGGGGCTCCTCAGGACAGGAGAGACAGGGAGCTCCTGGAGCAGGCCCAGAGGAGGGTGACAAAGATGATGGAGGGACTGGAGCATCTCAGTGAGGAAAGGCTGAGGGAGCTGGGCCTGTTCAGCCTGGAGAAGATGAGGCTGAGAGGGGCCCTCATCCCTGTGTGTCAGTGTCTGCAGGGAGGGCTCAGGGCATGGACCAGGCTCTGCTCCCTGGTGCCCAGCAGTGGGACAGGAGGGATGGGCAGAAACTCAAAGGCCATGCACCCTGAGATGTTGCACCAAACCACAATAAACCAACAGATGAGGACCAAAAGGAGTCCTTTGCTGGTTTTTGACTGTATCATTTCCTAGAAGTACTCTGCAACACAGATGGGCTGCAGGATGTGCTGACGGTCTCCAGGCTCCTGGGGTGCCCAGCAGAGCTACTCAACCACCTCTGTGGACAACAAGACCTGGAAGCAGCACCCACTGTCCCTGGGGCCACCAGAGCTTTGCTGGCTGTGTGTGGGGCACAGTGGAGGTGTGGGTTGACAACCCTGAGCAGTGTGTGATGTAGTGGTGCCATCAGGGAGAATAGACACTGGGTCTTTGAGAAACCTTCATGGCCAGCTGAGGAGGAGAGTGGAAAACATACCTGGGAAAAGTAGCTCTCAGGTTTGAGTCATCTCTGGGGACTGCAGGGGTCTGCTGAAGGGGCACTCTGTGTTCTGCTTCACACACGGAGCACCACCTCAACCCATGTCTGAGTGCATGAGAAAATGAGGTTTAACTAATCCACCACTTAAAGACATAACTGCTAAAATAATAGCATTTTGATGGAGCAAAGGTTATCTCTTCTGGAATGGCAGATATCCCTCAGTGACTCTGCTGATGAAAGGCACAGCCAGACAGAGCCTTGAGAGGCTCAGGAGTGCTCACTTGCTTCCTCTCTCAAACAGTCTGTCAGCTATTTATGGCATTTCCCTTATGTCCCAGCAAAATTAATTTTACCACATATATTACATAACATGCTTTTGCCTCAGACCAGTGAGCTCCCCATCCTCCCCAAAGGACATCAGGTATTTGTGGTGCTTGTCTGAAAATATTGTGGAGGTTCTATGCAGAGAAGCACTGGGGAAAATACCAGTGTGTGGCCCCATCACAGCTCTCTGAGATTTGCATGACTTATTTGTGCTGATAATAAATGAGGAGAGAATATTTTTTGTCAAACCTGTAATCTCAGCCTTTGATCTTAAAATCAAATGGTGTTCTTTTGCTTGCTACACCACCAAAGCTGTTTAAAAGTCTTTTGCCAGAATTGTGCTGACAATTTAGGTTTAGACCATGGAAAGCTCAGCCCTATTCATACTTTATGAAATGAAAAGCAGGTGGTAGCAATATATATTATTATAATATATAATATAATATAATAATATCATTATGTATTATTTTATATATATATATGTATATATATATATATATACACCCACATGTGTGTTGGGTTTTTTTTTTCCTCTTTCCTGTAAAATAGACAGAGGTTTCTTTGGGATGCTGTTTGAAAAGATGCAGAAATAAACCTTAATTCTTTGTGGTGTATCTCCTTTGTGCTGATGTACCAAAGGACAGCTACTGTAAAACCAGGCTCCCAGATGATCCAGGGTTTCCCTTGCATAAGAAGAAGCTGAGTGTGGGCAGTGAAGATTTCTCAGTGCCACTTATTCCCTACTCAGTGCATGTATGTATGATGGGAACAAACTGTTTGACAGAGGATCTTGACTATCAAGGACTGAGGGCAGGAGGAGAGCAGGAAAATAACCAGATTAGCATAACTTTATGTAGTTATGAGATATCAACATTTTGGGGCATAGGAGGGAGCATTGGATCCCTCAGACACTCCTGGCTTTCCTGTACAGCTGGGCTGTGGATGGTGACCTTGTTTCATTGAGACAGCTGCAGTGTAACCAAGCTGCTTGCACTTAAACCCAGAACCCCTCAGAGCACCCGGCTTGTGCTGCTTCCATTACAGGAGAGGAATCTCTCTTCCTTTGCATTTTCCTCCTGTGTTGTAGGGCTAACACAAATCTATAACTCATATCAGTTATAGATTATGATTTTTTATTGTTTGAGCTACACACAGTACCAACACAGTGATACTTAACCAGAATAAGGACACCCCACTGTGAATTCAGGGAGTTACTGGTGTTGCACTTCATGCATGTTAAAATTCTACTCATGGCAGGATTTAAATTAATTTCAGACTGTGTTATTATCTTTAATTTTTTTCACTGATCCGTGATTTACCTGATGGAAGAGGATGCTGTTAAATGCTACCATGTCATGGAAAGGTTTCCTCCAAGAAAACCTGTGCAGAACTTCCAGGAAAGTCAGATCCATCCTGTCTCCCTAGGAGGCTTATTCTAAGAATGGTTCCCAGGGGTGTTGCCTGCATCATTCCATAGGAAAGAAAATGCCTGTTTCAGCCAAGAGCCAGTAATGACTTACCTGTTTTGGCCACACTTAACATGTTTGTTAATGTACAGATCAACAGAAATATAAATTAGGTGGGCAGATGTAGCTCATGCTGAAAGATGCACGTTGAGTCATCAAAGGCTGTGAAGGGATAAATTTTACAAGGAATTGTTAAACTGTCACATGAGTCCTCTTATTACAAGGTGGCATGTGTGACTTAAAAATAAATGAGCTGATTCTTAGTTCAATTACAGGAGTGCCAGGACTACCCCCTGCTTGAGTCTGAGGTAAATACATTTCGGGGGGAAGGCATAGATTTGGAGGACATGGCATGATAACTCGGTCCAAGAGTACATTCTATGGTGTCCAGACCTCTGGAGATATTTCTTGTTGGTCTCTGCAGCAGCCAAAAAGCTTTTCAAGCCATTAGAAATAACCAAAATTTTACTATTGAAATATTTCCTCCAGAAAATACCCTTTTCATAAAACTCAGAATTTAGACACAGAAATTTCTAGTTTCACCCCAAAATTCAGATCCTTCACCAAGAGCATCAGAAATGCCTCCTTTTCTCAGGGACTCCACTATTTTGTTGGAAAATAAAAGGAATATTAACAAGAATACTCTAGGCATACGATGGAGGTCTTGGAAATAAAAATAGCAGTAACAAAATTTGTGTTGTAACCCTCAGACTGGAATCTTCCTGGAGTCCCTTCTTAAGAAATACTTTTTGGTTATTACTTTAAGTCCAGAAACATATCCAAATTTTAAGCAAATGTTTGTTTTTGAAAGACTAGATTTGTTTTTTTCCAAACCTTTCCACTGGCTGCTGCCTTCATCCACTTCTCTGGCTATTNTTTTTTTTTTTTTTGTCCTCAGTGCCGAATGCCTGGACCTGCTTTCATAACTCTGTCATTAGTTCTCTGCTCATTCTCTCTTAAAACACCCTTTGCAAAAAGCTAATCTTCCTTCACAAAAGACTGAACCTAAAAATAGGAAGACCAGTGCTGCTTGCTGTGATAATACACTGAGTGTGACTTTCTGACTGTATTACTGCAATCACTGTCTTTCATTCTCATTAACCCTGCAATGTGTGTCCTCTTGTCTTATTTTGTATAGTGTTAGTCCAGCTCGAATCTATAAATCTCCACTCAACTTTGTAGCTCTGATGCAAGTAATTCACTGAAGCCAAACAACACTAATTAAAAATCTATGTTTTATACCACCAGACTGTTGTCTCCCTGGAGAGAGCATAAGGACTCTTTTCCAGGAAAGCTCTCCACTGATGGCATTGTATAAACACTGATTTTAAAGAACTGATTTGAAGATATCTATCATTTTTATTCACTCTTACAGAGACAAACAAGTACCTTTAAATGTGTTGACTGGCTCTAGACAAGCAGAGGTCTCAGCAACCAAGCTTGTTGTGCCCAGTCAGGATCCAGAGCTGCATTTTAGAGATGACACCTACATTAGCAAGAAGCAAACTTCAAACCCTCAATAGTCACACCCTTGATGCTTAGGGTTTCTCAGTCCAAGGCATCCAAATACTTCTCTTCCAGCTAACACCCATTTATTAGCATTGCTTCCTAGACAGCCACTCTGCTGTCCCTTTATCTTAGAGACCAACAAGCAGATAAATCCCCTGTATGGTTTTATTTCTGGAAAAAATAGATTAAGATTACTGCTGTGTTAATCTTAAATACTGCTGTGCTAATCTTAAATACTCCTGTCCCCCAGGGAGCCTGGCAGCATGGGGACAGGCACAGAAAGCTCTGCTGCAGCCCTGCCACCCAGGACATCTGTGGCTCTGTCCTTGCTCACCGTGTCCCACAGACATCACAAGATCACCCACAACGAGTGGTGACTTCCCTATCCCAGAACAGCCTGTCAGAGGGCTTGGGCACCACCAGGAACAACCAGAGTCATTGAGGAGGAAGGCTGGTAGCACACTCAGCAGCCCAGGGTGAGCCAAGGAGGGACAGAAGCACAAGGACAGCATCAAAACAAATCCAAACCCTCCAGCCAAACCCAGCTCTCTGCACCCAGGCTCCCCCAGCAGCATTTGAAATTCCCTGGGAGGGGGAGAAAAGCAGATAAGGGAAGGTGGTGAGGCATGGAGACAATGGAGTGAGGACCAGAGGGACTGAACCAAGCCACAGCTTCCAGTGATGGCTTGAATCAGTCCAGGGAAATTTTCTGGATATGACCATGCTCACAAACCTCTGGAGGAAGGGAGAAAAAATTCTGGAGTCTGCCTGAGGAGCAAAGAAACTCAGCAGCTCCTCTCCTGGCACAGTGAGCTGAGAATAAAACAGGGCTGTCAGTGGAGTCACACAAGGATAGAGACAGCACAGGCAGGGGCAGCAGCCAGCTCCAGGCTGTGAATTTACTTTGTGCTCTGGCTGAGCAGCCCCAGCGATGCAAATTGCTGTAACTCGGATTAATTAGGCTGCTAAACCAGATTTATAGATACCATATATTGCTAAAGGAGCACAAAGCAGCCAGAGACTTTTGACAACATTTCATCCTTATGGCCTGATGCACAGACAATGTTTGCTTGGTTTTAACCACTGTAACTGTGCCAGGTAGGAAATGCTTCCTACCAACTGGCTCACACAAATAAATCCTGAGTGTGGTGTGGGCAAGGCCATCTCAGCATAACTGTTTGTCACAGCTATCTCCCTTATTCATTTCCCAGACTAGTATAAAGCATTTACTGCTGCAGCTGCATTAAAATTAAAAAGGTCAAAGCACTTGAACTGTACTGATGCAATACAGCATTTTTATACAATCATTGTGTTAAACCAATATAACTTCTCATCATTAGGAAAAGTTTGAGCCATGGCAATGCACCAGAGTTTTGAGCAGTTTAGCAAGACAAAATACATGGACAAAGAAGAAAAAGTGGAGAGAGGAAAAAATTAACTCTGCATGAATCCATTTTCACTAGGTTATAATAATCTGTATTTTCCATTTGTGTGATTACTGACTTTCTCTTTGGCTGCAGTTTTGAAAACACTCTTCTTTACCGTCTTTATTCCCTACAAAAAACATTGTCTTCAAACAAATATCTCAGAGGGTTTATAGAACTGATTACAGTCTGATTCTGTAAGGAAAGAAAGATAATTGTGCATGAGCTGATAAATGTTGCAGGGACAACTCTAAACAATCGTGCATGAATTATATCTCCAACAAATGTAATTACCAAACAATTCAGAAAATGTGAAAAAGCTGCTATATTTTTGTAGTTATATCCTTTCCTGGCCTGTGTTTTGGATGGCTTTCAAGCCTCCCTGATTAAATCTGGCCGGAAATCTTCTGGTGGAGCCAAGTCCCAGTGAGAAACGCCGATTCATCAGAACGAAAGACTGCAGAGTGTGGGAACCTGTCCTGTTAGGTTCAGCACACAGGGGCTTCAAACCTGGCCTCCTGTGCAGGTTACTGGGAGAAAACTGCCAGATTTCCTCCTGTCCCACCTGCACCTGCCATGGTACCACCCTGAGCAGACCGCTCAGGGGGGCCCAGAGACTTCAGGCAGAGCTCTCTGCACGCCCTCCAAGCATAAAAACAGTCAGGAGGTAGAAGATAAGAGGCAAAAAATCTTTATTCCTTAGGTAGTTGGAGGCAACGTGGTCAGCTGACTTCCAGTTTCCCAATATAGGCCCTGTAGTCTTAAAGCAGACTGCAAAATCAGCATAGTATAACTCTGAAAGTGCTTGCAAGTGACCCCAGGAAAGATTAACCTTTGCTTACATCAATATGTCAGGAAATGTGTTATAAGCTCTTTAATGCAGGATATTTGAGAGTGTTTTGGCCTATATTTCTGTTTGAGCATCCTGCCCTAATGCTGTGTTAATCACCAGTCTGTCCTGCCAGTCCTCCCCCTCTGAATGTGGGACAGCAGAGCATTGTGTGCAGCCACAGCCCTTCCCTGCCATAATTTCCATGTGCAGTGTCCATCCTGGAGTGCTGCAGATCCCAGACCTGCCTGGGATTCATCAAGGGCAAGGTTCTGCTGACCTGCTGGGCCTTGACTCTGGGCTGTGCCCTGTCCATGCCATGCTGCCCTCAGCAGATCCTACCTGGAGCTCCCAGCTCACCTTCCCAGATGTCAGCTCAGGACACTGCAGCATCTGCCAGGGACCAGTGACAGAGAAGTGTCACTTGGCACAGTGCCTTGGATTCCTGCAGGAGGAGAGAGGCCTTAGGGTCCTGCCAACACAAACATCTGCCAGGTGGTATTCCCTACCCACTGGCATGCAACAGGCACAGGACAGGAAGGAAGAGAAAATCAGGTGAAGGGTTCCACTTAGCACTTTGCAGGGGTATGGTACTGCCAGGAATGCTCCTTCCTGCAGCAAGGTGTTATTTCACAGCCTAAAGTGGCTGCCCTTGTGTTCTGCTGAGGGCCTCCCATGTGCATCCCTGCAGGCTGCCCTTCCCTCACAGCTTGGCCTCTTCCCATGCTGTTGTTCTTGTGTGGCTATTCTCTTGGCCATCCACCTAAAAACTCCAATAGCAAGAGAACTGGCTCCTGCTTCCAATTCCCTTCTCCTGCCTCACATTTTGTAGCCTTTGGCTTTTAAAAGAGAATAAAATAGGTCTTAGCTGATAGCATGGAGCTGATAAGTATTATCCAGTAATGCTACCTGCACAAGGCTTGGCTGCCCATCAGCCTGCAACACTTGTACCTGATTAAAGCACTCTGCAATCAACAGTGAGAACACCAAAAGGGGGGAAAACAATAGAGACTCTGAGCTGTGAAAAACACATGGTATTACTACATTTTTCTGGCTGACTAGGAGGAAGACACAGTGGGGAAAAAAATCATCCTCATTGTTATGTTAATTTGCTGTACTGGAGAGACCAATCTCAGGAAATGCTGGTCTGGACACCCAGAAATAATTTCCTTTCCCATTTTCTTCTGTTTCTTTCTATCCCTTGTCTTTACCAAAAGAAAACTGAGCTCCTTTTATGTCACCAGCTATATACACCATGGATAGAGCTTTGTGAATATAACTCTGTCACAGATTGTCTGTGTGGCAATGTTTGTAAGGACTCATCTGAACTCATGTGAGTTCAGCAATGAACATGCCACATCTGTTGTCTGCTCTGAACCTTCAGCTATGTTGGGAAACAAAATCTATTTTAAAAACTTTTTTCAAGACAGTGTGCTGTTCTCTTGAGTCACAGGATGCATATCCAGGTGATTTATCTTTGAGATAAGCAGGTTTAGACAGAGACATTTTCAGTTCAGTCTCAGTGAAGATGGGATCTACAGGATGAGCTCAGAAAGCTCCAAAAGAGCATTGTGCATCAAAACCCAATTTATCTTGCTTCTTAACCATGTAGGCTTGTACTTGTCCCCAGTCTGAGTTTGAAGCTCACTGCTCTATCTTTGAAATCTGTAAACACTTCCACTTTTGGTCTTAAATCTTTGTATAGATTGAAGCTCATTTGGGTGCTGGTCATGTACAGCTTCATCAAAAGGAGTTAATTTAATTGGAAGCAGGATACATGACTTCTTTAGGATAGTAGAAACAGGGAAGGGATAATTTTTACTAATTTAATTCATTTGTTAGGAAGCAGACACACTGGAACTTGCAAGATACCATTAAACTCACAACAACGAACATCTAACATCTAACACTAGCTGGCAATCAAAATTTCCTTGGCTTTAAGGAGATTCACTTTCTTCTGGGACTTGGTTTCAGCTGCTAGTTTCAGATTAGAGCCACTGGAATTAACTGAAACTTTGCTCTATTAGATCTACAGGCTGGTTCTGAATTTTGATATAGTTTCTAGACTGAAAAAATCTTCCATGTCATGAGTCTTTCCATTAATGAAGACAGAGGCACCAGTTAGGAGGTTGATCATGTGTTGTGTTTCTGCACAGACCATTCAGATTAGGAAAAACAGGGACTTGGGACTATGGATAGAAAGATGAGTAAAACTAAGGGTTCCCCAAAAGAACAACTGAGAGAAAAAAAAGGACTTGGAATGAAAAAGATCTTTGCATTCTTGGAGATCAGAGCAGAGTAAAGACAAAAGCAGTGGGATACTCAGGGACCTTGTCTGGCCATTCACTGAGCAGCAGCAAAGCATGAATGGACATGGTTTTGTCCAACCTTCCCAGACTGGGAGATCCCAGCTGGAGAGGAAAATGGAGACATCATGAAGGTACTGCAGGGAGGGGAGTGACTGAGTGTGTTAAATAATAAGGTAAGGTTAGAGCTCTTATCTTTCTGATTCTTCAGCAAATCCCAATATCCAAATCCACTGTGAGTTGCTTCATGCTTTGTCTTGCCCATGAACAAGCAGAAAAGATAGCATTGACCCAATAAGATACTCATTATAAATGATCCCTTCAGGCTGAAATTCACCCAAATACAGCGAACAGTACAAACTCTGTGTATCACTTCAAAACCACTGAAGTCACGAATCTGGGAACAGGACAGGCTCTGCTCCTATCTGTTTTGATCGCCTTGTGTTGATCTGCTGGGGGTTTTTTGTGGTTTTTTGGTTTGTTTTGAGGTGGAGGGGGTTGTTTGTTTTGTTTTGGTTTGGTTTTGTTGTTGTTGTTGTTGTCATTTTCCTCTTGTTATTTTGCTAAGCACCCTGAATTTCCAAGTGGAAATGCATTTGGGAGGCAGAAATGTTTGGGTTTGTTTGTTTTCTTCTCACTTGCTTGTCACATGGTTCTCCATACCACCATACATCTGCTTGCTGAAAGAGTGAGCTGGGCTCAGATCTTAGCAGCAAAACAGCTTTAAATCAGCCGTTTGACCCTGCTGCTGACAGTGCTTTCCCAGTAAGGCTCTGAGATAACAGCTGCAATTCCAAGGATGCTGCAATGCAATGCCAGTCACAGAAGCTGAGACTTTCTCTTAAGAAGATTGTCTTAAATTACTTGCTACACAATCAGCTCTTTTTCATGAAAAATAACATGCTGGGAAGTTGGGCTTTGTAGTCCATTCCTTAAACTGTGGCTCTTCTATTTGCCAGAATTTTATGTGCTAATAACGCCATCTCTGGACCCAGCAGGAATGGGAATTTTAAAGTATAGTGATTTCATGAGTTATGAGCAGGGGAAATAAATTACTTACAAGTTTACCTACCACAGTGTTTGGAGATACATTTCTCCACCTGCTTCTGTGCCACCTCATCTCTTTCTGCAAGGGTCATCTGGAGTGGTACCATGACAGGTGATGACAACTCAGGACAAAAAAGGTTAGTAATTCAATATTTGCTGCGACCCTGAACATGCTTAAGCCAGTGTTTGTCACCAATTTGTTTTACTGAAGGTGATGTTTCACCCTCCTGCTTGGCTGGGTAGGCTGTAGTTCTGGAGAGTTTGGTGTAAGACCCCTTGCCATGTTTCCAGACCAGGCTGAGGTGGCCTGTGGAGCCACTTGCATTGTGGCTGTTGAGACTGACTGGGAAAAGATGGAATCCAGTGGGGAAAAAAAGGAAATTTCAGACCTTTACAAAACCAGAAAGTGGAATGTCAGTGGATGTGTTCCAAGCTATAGCTCTAAAAGAAAGTTGTCTTTAGATGATGCATCACTTGATTGTCCTGAGTAGAGAGAGAAATAACCTCTGCCTAGCAAAATTGTTAATAACTCATCTGCAGACAGGCTAACAGCATCTGCTTTCAGCTGTTGTGCATTTCAGCTGGGATATTCACCCAATGGTCTCAGGAGCAACAGGGCTCACCCTGTGGGTATTTAAGAAAAAAATTAAAATACTGAGAATATTTAAGATTGATTCAAACTGAAGAACTATTCATAGACTTGAAGGAAAAGAGGAACATTCACTTTAAATACCCCTAAAAATCTCCTGCCTCACAATAATTCTGTTTTTGTAAAAAACAAGCAAACTTCCATCAGGAATATGTAGACAGGACTTTTAAATTATTTTGGCTATTGAACCACTGTAGCCCAATAATGTTTAGCCTGCAGGACTTTGTACACCACAAATAGTATATAACATTACCCTGTTAACACTAATAAACTCCAAATTGCAGAACATAAACCACTTGACAGCAGTCCTGGAATTATTTTGGCCTCTGTGAAGCAAAGTAACTCTCATAGGTATGAAGCTAAGAAATCCTGTGATGTAGAATTTATGACCTATTTACCTCCACTGCTACTTATAAATAAAGAGATCTTTGAAAAACCAGTTTGTAGGATTATGATGTAATTTTAAAGGGATCTAACATTTTTCTTTATGCTAGTGAAGAAGGGAGATAAGAAGGGAAGAATGATATGGGACAGTCTACACTTTTGGTGCTAAGGGAATCAGGTTATCCTACATTAGTAACACAAGCAGGTGAGATACACACTTAATTCATGATTTCTTTGCCATCACACCCAACCTGTTAAGGTTGTGGCATCAACAAACACCCTGTGTCCCTTGGCCAAAAAAGAGCAGCCATAAGGAGCAAATTCTCACTCCTGTCTAATAAAAGGAAAATAGCAGCTGAGAGATTTGTAAATGTTTGCTGTAATTCTGCAACAGAATAAAATGTTAAATTCCACACACTGCTCTGGCATTCCCATCCTGATCATCATCAGTGAAAATATACCTTCAGTGTAGCAGCTGTAGCTGCTCTAATAAGATATCTACATAGAGAAAATAGGCAATCAAATTTCTGCAAAGTATGAAATTTTCCATTAAATTGTCTTTTCCTTTTATATAACACAGCTGCAACAGTTCTCACTAGCTTTTTCTGTCTATGCCTCAGCAAACATAACTCTCACTTGCAGGACATTTTCCAAATGAGTCATTTGAGATTCAGAAGATTTCCTCTAAATGAGTCTAGACCGTGACCCCCAAAATTTTATCCTGGAAAAAAAAATCTGATCTTATCCAAAAAATTGATCCAACCATCTACAGACTTAAGTTAGGAAATAGAAAGCAATGTAAATGAAGACCATATTCTGATAAATTTAATATTAAAGAGATGCAAAGAACATCTGTGTCATTTGCTTCCAAATGAATCTCTGGTAGTTTAGTCAATGTGTTAATCTTCAAAAGGCCTTTGATGTTGTGGTCTGTTTGGCTTTGTCTGATGAACTTTATAGTTTTGCTTTAATAAGGCAGGGGTTCTGTGGTTTTAATTTGAGTAACAAGTCATTACTGGTAAACTGAATTGCTTGGAATTACTGTAAATTGCAGTGTTTGCCTGCTAATTGATGGAGTGTCTGAAGTCCTGGATGGAAGGTGTTATTCTTCCCCAGTCTTAAGGATCTATTGAGTCATGTCCTGTTGCTGCTGGTGATGATGCTGATGCAAACTATGCCTGTAAGGCCATTTTGCTTTTTATTCAGAATTAGTCTTTGGTGGTTTAAACAACATACATGTCTCAGAGAGATACAGCTGTTGAAGTAATCAAAATGCCAAACCATGCTTCCATGGGGAAGTGACCATCATGGAAAATCCCTGTGGCTGCTGTGGGGTCTTTTTTCACCTCTCTGCACTGTCAGGCTGAGGAAGTAACTCTTGAGTAACTGAGTCAGACTTAGTGCTGTGGTTTAGTTGACAAGGGGGTGGTCAGTCAAAGGCTGGACTGGATGTTCTTGGAGGTCTTTTCCAACCTTAATGGTTCTGTGATTCTGTGAAATCTGAGCAGATCACTAGATCTACATGAAGGCCAGTAAAACACCTGTATTGAAGGATGCACTGGCTGAGAAGGGATCACTCAAAATAAATATACATTCTTGAGGAGTTTTGTTTCTTTGAAATTGCTTAATTTGTAAGGGCCTTGGCATTTTTTTTGTCCAGTCTGAAATGAAGTGTTTTGCTTTCTCTGGGGGTGGTGAAAACCCTTATGTCCTTAGTTTAAGTCAAG
>WEIU01017311.1:160520-192894 GCA_013389925.1 Aegithalos caudatus | reverse complement strand
AAAAAAAAAAAAAATTGCATAAAAGGCTACAAATACTCCTCTACCAAACCTTTTATGCCAAGACTGCTCCTCAGCCAAACCTGGTCTCTGATGTCCTCAGGGCAGCTCCTGTTTTCAGGGAAAACACAGGGAGATTAAAGAAGCTGCCCAAAAACTCCACACTTTTGGAGGTCTGACAGTGAAACATCCTGGGCCCACCTCAGCATTCCCACTTTCCTCCTTATTGCCCCCTTATTCCAATACTTCCTTGCACCTATACCTGCTTACCCCAGTGCTATTGTACAGAGATGTGCTTCACTCTGCATGAATTTTTCCAGGAGAAGAATCAGCAGCTGCTCTTGGCAGGTGTGAATACTGTTTATCACATCCCCTTCTTTCCCCCCTCGAAGCACACAGACAAGCACAGAGTGATATTCTTGCACATTAAATTACTGCTATTGAAATCAGATTCTGTCTTACACAACACTGACAGTGCTGTGTTTTATTGCTAAATGCTACAAGTAATTCCTCACACTCTCAATGATTTATCATGTAGCTCATCTACTCAGGGATTTCCTCCATCATGTAATATCACTAGAATTTTGCCTGAGGAACAACTGCCAGGGAGGACCTGCTGTTATACCTTGATTCCTTCTTCTGGAACATATTAGCATAACATAAGTAAACGCCACAGAGCAGTTTGACATATTGTGTAAGTACTGATTTTATGTTAAACTGATAATAGATGCTTGTTGGGAAGCTGTAAATTTTCAGAAACTGTCTTAGTCTGCTGATACATTTTAAAACAGAAAAATGTAAAAGCAGCTGGTGTGTCTGTATCCACTATAATCCATCCACATTTCTGTATCCTTGCCTCTCATTTAGCATACACAGAAGTTCCAACTGCAGGGAGCAAGTTTTCCATTTATACTGTTATGCTACAAACATTTTCCTTTGACACCAGACAGTGAGTCTGTAGTGGCATATATAACATCAGACACATATAGGGTGTAGTCACCCTTGCCTCCACAGGGTTCACATGTTAGAAATGCCCAGGAACAGTACACATGACTTGCTGAATCAAGGACACACTCATACTCACTGGGACAGAGGTCTCTCCCAAAGGAGTGCACTAATTGCTTAGTTTGTTAACATAACGATTTAATAATGACCAGCCTGGTCCAGGCCCAACCAGCCCCAAGACCTGTTTCCCAAAGTACCCAGTCAGAGATACACAGGGGAGGTCATAATAAGCACAGGCTGATATTTAACCAAGCACCTCTCTGGCAGTCAGTGCGTTGGAGAGCACCTGAGCTGAAGGTCATACAGAGACTGACCTGTTTAATGAGCACCTATGGACCTGTCTTAATTTAGCTAATTCCTTCCAGAATCCATTTGCATTTTTGCCTCTGCAGCTTCTGTCAGCAAGAAATGCCTTCTTCAGTTATGGACTGTGTGAAAAAACACCTTCTCCAGTTTCTTTCAAAATTGCTGCTTGATGCCTCAGCATTGAAGTCCCATTCATTTCTGTGTGATCAGCATCAGAGGATAGTCCTTCCTCATGCCCTTTCTCTAACCCTGTAATAACTTCATCCTGCTTTAGCATATGCCTTTCCTTTTTGCCTCTTTCCAAAGCCAATCATGGTCTGTTTGGTCTTTCCTCCTGTGCAGGCTGTCCTCTGATCAAACTTTCTCATGCCTCTTTCAACTCTGCTTTTGATGAGATGAGGAAAGGACTGGCCCTGTGTGCAGTCTTCAGAATACGTCTGCACCAGACACTTATACAGATGGTTAAAAGTGTTTTCAGCCTGGCTCTCAATTCTTCTCCCTAATAATTCCTAACAGCCTGTTTGCCCTTTCGACCGCTGCTGAGCAGTGAGCTCACAGAAGCAGCTCCAAGATTTACTTCTTGACTGGAACAGCTAATTCAGAGCCAAGAACAGGGCATGCATGGCTACATTGTTGGGGTTTTTAACTCAGATTCACTATACTGCACATATCAGCGCTGAGTTCTGCTCAGTGTATACCAAAACTTTCTGCAGTCATTCAAGTCAGGTCTAGATTTGGCTATATTGAGTATTTTTGCATTACCAGCAAACTTTGCCACCTAGCCCCCTTTTCAGGCTTCCTTCTGGGAAAATGGTGACAATCCCAGCATGGTTACTATTTCCCTACTATGAAAAATTCAATCATTACTCCTTCCTAATTTCCAGTCCTCTAACCAGTTATTAATCCATATGAGACCAAATACAGCTTCAAAATGACAACAACTCCAAATAACAATTTGATTTCTCTAAGAACCCTTGCAGATGAAACATGTGAAAGATTCCTGGAAACCCTCATACACAATACCAACTGACTCACCTTTATTTATATACTTCCTTACACCTTCACAGAGTACTCATAGATTTGTAAGTCGTGACTTGCCTGACACAATCTCTGTTGACTGTTCCTCAAAAAAATCACATTTTTTCCCTGTGTCTAGTAAATCTACACTTTATATAAGTTTTTGTGAGTTTTCTTGGTACTAGAAGTGTGAGTTTGCTCAATGCAAAATCCAGGTGTAATGCCCTTTATTTCCCATAAGTCTCTTGTAGTCCTGGTTAAAAAAAAAAATAAAAAAAATAAAAAAAATAAAAAAAAAAGGTTAATTTTTCTGATTTCTAGAGCCTAAACTATGTTAATTCTCAGAATAAACCAAAGCCTTTAACCCCTTTACATTTCTTCAAAATTATTTTATGTTATTTATTGATTTGTTCCACACAAACAGCCCACTGTTCTTTCCAGCTAAGACAGGTGTTTTCTGCATAGGTACCTCCTAAAGAACAACAGTCTCAGGATTCTCCTTTACCTCTGTGTGGAGAACATAGGGACAAGGCAATCAAAGTTCTACCTGTTGCAGGAGGAACAAAGGACTTGCTCCCCTCCAGAAGCAGCTCCTGCTTCTTTGTGCCCACCAGTGGCACCAGCTTTGCAGATACCTGTTTCCATTGGGATTCACCTTCTCCAACACCTTCAGCTTTCCTGCCATGACTTTGTCTTCCCCGTGATGCTTTCATAGCTTGTTCCCTTCTGGATCTCCCCAAGTGTGGCAAATATTACTTCTGATGCCTTTGAAGTTTTTGTTGCTGTGAAGTTTCACACATTTGTCAAATTGCTTCTCACAACCTTCCCTATTAGTTTTCTTTGGATTGCCTTGACAGAGTTTTTCACTTCACTTGCTAAAGTTTTTGCTGCTGGTGGTGGAATCATTATCCTTTTCTCTTTCTGGCTTTGGACTTAATTATTTATTATCTCACAGCACCAGTGCAGCCTATGGCTCAGGGACAGATTCTCCCCCCCATTCCATGAGGATCCTGGCATCTGACCTGGGAATAGTTTCCTGCTCCTGGGAGCCCATCACTCAGTGTTAAACACCCTTCTCTAGCTCCAGCCTTCAGGCTGTGTGTTTACATTATCCTTCTCACCAAGTGCTGACACATTAAAATTAAAATACATCTGCAGTAATTAAGCTGAATACACAATCTTATGATCATGACAAAGTCACGATTTGCCATGTAATCCTTCTTTATGGTGATTTGTAAGGAAAAGTCCCTTTGGTGCTGACTCCAGCATTAACATTGCAGACTGAATGTAGTCAGACAAATCAGACTGTTGTTTGTCCCCTTCTCTAAAACAAATAGTTTCTGAAGGATACTTGTCTATGTTTTTGTTAGTGAAAATCCCCAACCCTCTAACAAATATTCAAAATTTGCTGTTATCCAGTTGCAGTGCCTCTTTTGGAACAGTGTGATTTAATATGTGAAACACAGAGGAAATTGCTTTTTCATGGGTTTTTGATGCTCCTGAAATGCAGCCTTGCTGAAATTAAGCTAACAGATTAACTAAGTTAACTCAATCAACTGAATGAGCCTCACTCTCCCACACGACTCAAAAGGAACTCAAACATTTCTCCAATAAATCTGTCATAGCCCAAGGGATTAACAAGAGATTTGATTGAATCTTAAAGCAAGGGTATTGTTATCTTCAGTTTACCATCAAAATTGTTTAAAGATACCATCACTGGGGACTTCTGAGCAACAGCAGCTCAATAGGTCTCTGAATTTGCCAGTGNTTTAATTGATTCCAACTCAAAACTGATCTTCATTTATATCTGGACTTATAGAGCATATTTGGGTCAGCATACCTTGCTGTGAAAGGAACAGATCAGAGTTTCTTCTAATGGAGTGCTAAGGTGCCATCAAAGCCTGGCAATTGGAGGACTGGTAACAATAGCCTGATCCAAAGAGTCAGAATAGCATCACTCTGAATGTTTATTATGCTTTAAGTGGAAGGAAAATTGAATGAAATTCTGTAAAAACAAATAAAATGAAGAAATGCTCAGCAAGGAGTTACTGTGGCATTTCCAATAATGTTTTCCCTTAAGAAAGGCTACCTAGCTGCTTCTCTCCAGAGGTGACCTGGAGTGACAATGAGATGCCACACAGGCTCTACAGTCACAGAGAAAAGCAAACTCCTCCAAACTCCTCCCAAGCAGAGCCCAAACCTGCTCCCTTTGGATCTCCTCCCCAGAATAAGGAGTTTCTTGGACCAAAGCAAGGGGAAGCAGCACCTAAAGGGATCTCTCCCTCACTCCTTCCTTTTCCAGGGGCTCAGCCTTCCTGGATGGACTCCACCCTGGGGACAGTGGTTATTTTGGCAAGTCCTTTTCAATCACTGGGTTCCTGAGTAAATGGGGAACAGGTCGTTTCTTTAATCATATTTGGGGCAAGATGTTTTCCTCTTTCATCAGTGAATCTGAGCTCTGTGGAGAAAGAGACAAATCTCTATTTTCTCTTCAGCCATAGCAACTTTAGTTCCACATCTTCCTCAGGAGGTTCTAAGTCACAGGGATGCACCTCCCTTCCCTCAAACCAGGCTCTCTCATCTGGGCCCTCAGGAGAGAGGGAACCATCAGCAGTAACAGGCTGTGGTTGTGCCCATGGTTCCTATCCCCTCACAGCCACCAAAAATTAACCAACACGTCCTGTTTAAGTTATGGCATGGTATGATAAGAAAAAAGTACTTTAGGGACCAGAAAGTGAGCAAGGAACCAAAAATCTAAGACTGTAGCCTCACTATAAGACCATGAGGCCAAGCACGTGGGCTTTGGGTCCTATTTTAGGATGTTTTCTAGGTTTGATCATAGTAATGGAAACAGAAACCAGCTCATGGCCTTATTCTCTTCACTAGCCAGGGCTCCAAATCAGTTTGGAAGGGGAGAGTGAGCGTGTGTCAGGACCTCCCTCTGGACTGGTACTCTATTTCTTGTAAAAATGGAAGTTGATTTTCCCCAGCAGGGAACAGGAAAACAGCATCTAAGAAATTGTTAAGTGTAAACACCAGCAAATTCATTATTCATTGTTGTTTAATGAAAGTTTTATGTTAACAAATCTTTTTTTCCCTGGATGGCTCATAAACTATTTGCTGCCTTTTTCTCTCTTTTCGTTCCTTCAATGCATGAGGTCTCATTCATTGTAGGTGAAGCTTTCAATAAACAAAAAACAAAGTTCAGGAGTGAGACAGTAAATTTGACCACTCACTGGCTATAAGATGCCTTGTACTCCATCTGATTCAGCTACATTATTCATTGCTTGAAATTTTTCAGGAGAAGTATGTTTAAAATGTCACTCACAATATGAAGATTTGTTTTAGTACAATTTAGTCAGAACATTTATGGTGCTCACAGTGTTCCCATCCGTGCTTATGAAAGTTTTCCTTCCATAAATAGGTGTATTTTGTTCTTTGTCTTCAGTGAGAGTCTCACGACTTTTATTACGTCTGTGTTCTCAGAGGTCATTATAAATAACATCTTGTTGAAGCTGCAGGCAGAGATAAGAGGTTTAAATACAGCATCCCAAAGTAAGGACCAGCCATGGTGATTTTTAACAGTTTTGGGATTTTATTCTGTATTTTAAGTGAGCTTACTCTTTGTCAGAATGACTTCTCCAGGCCTGACATTTCCTCTGCTTAGTCTGGCTATTAGAGCAGAGTACACACATCAACCAGGCTCAGCAAGACAGGCTTCATCAACTTCCAGATCCTTCTTTTTCCTCACAACACTATTAACAGCCTCTGCACTTTAAAGCTGGCTGAGCTGTTGATTTTCATGACTTTGTGGACACTGAGGGATCCACCTGCAGGCTTGAAGTTAACCCCAGGCAGAAGTGCTGGGGTCATGAGCACTGCATTGAGATTATTGGAGCTGTATGCCCATGCACCAATTAAGAGCTTCTTTCTTTTGAACACAGTAATAAAATTATTAAAAACCCATGATATGAGTGAGGAAAATTAGCTGTTTTCTTAAAAAAAAAAAGAAAAAGTAGTCCAACTGCTTTTCCCTTTCATTTTAAAAAACCCATTCCTGTCCATGGTGTGTGTTGTATTTAATATGCCTGTGAAGCCCAGTATAACAAACCACTAGGATTAATAACCTTCAGCTGATAAAGACCCCTGCTGTTGAAAGGAGGTGCTGTAATCACAGCTGACCATGGCTCTGCAGCACTCTGCAGGCAGCCAGGAGGTCTGGAGGATCAGATCCAGCCTGAGTCCCAGCTGGCAGCTCTGCCACACCAAAGCAAAGACAAGGAAGGATGAGGGACCCAGCAGGGTCTCGCCTGCCCTTCATCCTCTTCAATTTTCCCAGTGCCCCACTGCTTATGTCAGATTTGCATACTTTTTTTATCTAGCTACCTAATTATTTTCATCATCAAAATTGTACTCATAAACCCAGCACATGGAGTGGGAAAAAAGGACAGTGACAGTGGGAGCACAAGGGGAGGAAGGACTGAAACACCACAGAGCTTCTGCCAAAGCCTCAAATGCCTTCAGCTGCCTGCACAGACAGGTTCAACCTCCACACAGCTTCACTGGCACTTCAGACAGACCAGGATGGCCAAATAAGAAAGGGTCACCCCTTTCCAGAGGGGTCTCCCTGCTCTGTTGGGTGCAGGGATGGTCAGGGTGGGCTGCTGACACTTTCCTGTTACTGCAGAGCTTGAAAGCTCCATCACTTCCCTCATTTCTGGCTGCTGGACTAAAAGCCTGGTTTTGCCTCTCTGCAGCCTAAGTCTGATCTATTGATTTTAAACACAAACAATAATTATTGTAGGATTGTAAGTATTGCCCTGCAGACAGGCTGATGTTCCCTTCCAGAAAATGTCTAAACAGTCAAGAATATATTTTTGTCCAAGTCTACTACAGCTCTTGTATTGGGGTACCTCCTCCTCTGGGGAACTTCCAGGCACAGTGAGGTCTTCCAAATAATGTGAAAGTTATAGTAACTGTTGTGACTGTCTCCAAGAAATAGCTGAGTTTATAATGGCCCACCTGCAAAACAGTGAGATAGAAAATTAACTTAGTAAAATAGTAAGGCACGAGCTGAGCCTGTCTGGTCACTCCCTGACCCTGTTGTCTCCTGTCTCTGTTGCAACACTCTCTCTTCTTGGGGATGCTGCAGCTGGACACTGCAAGGCCTGGAGGCAACAGATGCATTTTGGGGTGCTGAAGAAGAGCTTGTCACCACTGAATGGTGACCTCAAAATTGTGTCTGTGCCCCTGCAATGGTGCAAAGGCTCAACAGGTTCACTGAGGTGCCAGTATAAATCAGATTTTCAGCAGCTGCATGTAGATATTTTTCTCACTCCACTGATGAGAGCTGCAGTGTAACAGACACCCTGAAGCTGGGTGATGAAGTTCAGCAAGTGAGGGGAAACGCTGGCATTATTCAGGAATTGATTGGTGTCTGCCAATATCCACCACCACTGGCTGGGTTTTGATGGAATAACTGAGAAAACATGTTGAAAATGTGGCAGTCAGTGAACGTGTTCTTCTTGAGTGCTTCAAATTGAGCAGAGCTTGCACAGATTGGGCATGTGCCCTGACTGGCAGGAGCACTGGTTGTGTCACTTTGCTAGGAAGGGCTTTGTTATCCAAAATATGATTTTATAGTCATCAGGAGGCTCTTTGTGCTAAAGACCTGGATTTCTCCAGAGCTCTCGAGCTGATAGTCTGCCTCATCATCACGATGCTTTTGTATCCTCTAAATCAGCATTTCTTACCAATGGGAACAGGAGGGAATCAATGCCTCCCTGCAATCTTAGTTAGTTGGTGCAGGAAAAGCCTCCTCAAAACTTTTGAAAATTAAAGAAACAAATGGGGTTTGGAAGACAAGAGTGAATTCATGAATCGCAGCAAGCTGCCTGGAGCCCAGGATTAGGCAGTGAACTGGCTTCCTTCACAGGCATTACATTTTGTCTGTACCACATCAGTTTGTCTACAGGGGAAAGACTGCCTCTCTGTTATGATGTTTAATGGTCTTTCGCTTGTGATAAAAGCAATAAAAAACTTTATTTCTCTTAATAAGTGGGCCCACTCACTTTGAGAGCAGTTAGGAGTTAATAATAGGGTAATAAATTAGTGGACCTATGCTGCAATGTCATCAATTCTGGGCTTAAATGAGGGAATTTTTGAAGAAATTATGGTAGAAAAGACTGCTATGGCCATTTAGTAATCCTCTTGCTGAACTTAAAACTGGAAATGTTTAAATTCCAAAGTACAGCTGGGCTTGTGAAGGAACTGCAGTTCATCCCTTGTGATGAAGGGCCAGTGCTGTCTTGAGCCAGGGCCAGCTGTAGGTGCAGCCCTGGCCTGGCTGCAGCTGTATTCCCAGAATAAATGTAATGTGGGACAGATCTCCCTGCCCTGACATGAGCTAAAAAAGGAGAATTCTACCCTCATCCTGATGAAGTCATCTCTGCTGGAGTGCATAATTACCACTGAATTTTTAAACAGCTGTAACACATAATATTAATGCCTGAAGAGAACAGCAAAAGAGCATTTCCAGGGAAACAAACCACCACATTTTCCTGCTCCCTGCCACAATGGGCTGAGATAAGACTAAAGCTGCTTGAGAGCTAACAGGGTTTAGAAATCAGTCAAAACTGAGAAAAACAACATTTACAAATGGATGGGATCATATGATGGAGTAAACTGGTAAAGAAAGTCAAGTTTTAGCCTCTGTTCCTATCTCACATTCCCAGCACATCCCCACTCCTTCATCACTCTAAATCTGGCACATTGAAGGAAGATGTCAGAGCATAGTAGGCATGCAAGAATTGCCAAAGCTCGGGTAAAAAACCAGAATGTGTGGCAGAAACAACCCTGGGAGTCCAGTTTTGCACACACTCATCAGGGATGTTCAGGTTTAGACACTGAGCCATTCAGTGCTTAGGGAAGTGAATAGGAAGAACAGGGCAGCAGAAAGCAGAGGCAGACCCAGCTCTGCCTCAGAGCTTTATTTATTTATTGCATTTGGAGGCCTCATGCAGAACAGATCCCCCCCTGGCACCTGTGGAGCAGTGCAGGGTGATCCTGGGCAGAGGAACAGGTTTGTGTCAAATGCTGGAGTGAGGGAATGGGCCAGCTGAGGTGCTGGACTGCCCTGCAGAGCCCAGCACATAAAGTCCCCAAGCAAAGGAGACTCTGCTAGAAATGCTAGTTTTTTAACCAGTCCATCCTGCTGAGCCAGAAACCACAAATTCATTCTTTCCTTTGTTCAGGTCTGGCTCAGGATCAATGAAGACCTCAAAACCCCACAGCTCAAGTTCAGTTCAGTTCAGTTCAGTTCAGCTGGTGGAGGAATGCATCAGAGAGGAAGAATTTCAGGCTGGTGTTTGGTTCAGGTTTAGTACAACTTTTTGAGCACTTTTCTCTGAAATTCATATTTTAATAGTTCTGGTGAGAAGAGGGAAAAGAAAAAAAAATTTAAAAAAAAAGAAAACCCAAACAGAATCACAGAATCTGGATACTGTGGCATAATGACACACTGCAGCTAGATACATCCTGATCCAAGAGTGAGTGATTATAGCTGCAGTGGAGAACTTGGAGCAGGGTAGTATAAACTGCACAATAGGACAGTGGGCAAGGTGATGGAGCTGTTAGCAGAAGGAGATCATAAATCCTTTTTTTTGAAATGGGAACTGACTGGCAATTCTCTCTAGTGTATTACAGGTTATTTCATCCTCTTCTCCCTACAGACATGACTGAACAAAGATCAAGTCAAATAAGTGATTAAAAGTTATCTGCTGCAAAGTGTGGCATTCCACTGCCTGTGAGCCAGGACTGAATCTCACCCAGGCCATGGTAGGTGTGCTCCCTGCAGCACATGGGGAGAGTCAGACAAGAATGGCATTTCATGGGGTTACAAAGCTTTGTGGAGCTCATTGTTCTGTTTCCAGCAGTGGCTGTAAAAGGCTGGCTAAGGAAAAGCACAGGCCAGTCACACTGAGTCCTTTGCCCTGGCAGTCTCCAGCATCAAAAGAGAGAAATATCCATTCTTCAACAGCTCCAAACCCACAGCCTTGGCATTGCTGGTGTGCTCTTCCAGACATCTGAGGGAAGGATCTCAGGAGCTGTATGGGAAATCAGAGTGGCTTACAAGGCAGGTCATGATGGTTCCAGCATAGCTGCATGTCAGAATGTCCAAGTGACATCTTCACAAAGTCAGCTCAGTCAGCAGAGATTGCATGCACAGGTTGCTGGATTTCAAATGTGGCCCCAGAATGAGAACTGCATTATTATTTAACTGCAATTTAAGTAATTTGATGTGGTCATGGGAGCAGAGATAAAGCTTTCTCCTTTACAGGTACATGCCCAAGTCATGGTATGGATCCAGACTCCTGAATGGCATTTCATCTCCTGCATCCTCAGTGGTCTGTCAGGATTCCAGGTGGGGAGAATAAACATATCTCAGTTTATTCCACACCTGAGAGAGGTGCAGCATCAACCTAGGGACACCTAATGTGTAAGGAGGACCTGAAACACATCCTCCCATTTCCTATATTGATCAGTCCAGCCTGTAAAATATTGTATAAAGCAAAGGCTGGGAAGTGGCAACACTTTTCCCACTTTCCATTTTGAAAAGAAACAGCCATAGTGACCAATTTTTAAAGAATTATGGAATGGTTTGAGTTGGGAACAACCTTAAAAATCATCTTGTTCCAATCCCCTTTCACTAGATCAGATTGTTCAGGAGTGCATAATTACCACTGAATTCAAGTTCAGGCTTGGCAGAAAGTCTGATAAGGACATCTGCCCCCAAGGGCATCACTGCCAGCAGGGCCTGAACACTGCAATGGGCTGGGCATATTATATAATATAATATTATATTGGCATATATTATTAGGCTTGCTCATAAATAGGGTGTTAAAAGATTTGATGCTGTCTAGGTCTGTTCTGGGTCATACAGTGCCAAGTCCCTGGAACCTGAAGGTCCATGTGCAAACTGTTTCTAGCATTTTAACCCCACAATTTAAGTAAGGGTTTTGGCATCTCAGTTCTGGAGTCAGGCAGCTCTGTCTCACCTCAGCCTCCCTTCAGGCACCCTTAAGAACCCTACCCTGCACTGAGCTTGTTCTGTACAAATTGCAAATGAAGAGAGAAATTGTTCACATTATGCATTTATGTAGCAGCTGTAAACAGGCTTCCATTTTGACACAAAATATGTTCTTAATTAGACAGAAGAAGGCTACTTTCCTTACTTTCCTTTTTCTTTTTTTTCCCCTTCTTTTTTTTGGCGTGAAAACAAATTCACTACCTGCAGCAAATTCAAAGCCATCCACAGAAGGGTAGCCTTTGTTTGAACCATGCCATGACTGACTTGCCAATTATCTTTCTTCTGTGCTCTCTTGGAAAACATACATTTATTCTCCATACCTCCCCTTTGCACAAAGCAGCTGTGTACTTGAGGTTACAAGCTCCCAGTAATGGCTTTATGAATCACAACTCACATTTTATGGAGGCAGTCTGCATGGCCTTGTTAACCTGTTGTGACTGGAAGAGATGGGAAGAGTTACTGAGCTCTTACCTTTGACCCAGGGCTGCTTGAGCAGAACTGCCTTGTGCAGGCAGAGCAGAGGAGCCCTGCCTTTTCCCAGGCTGGGGAGACACACTACAAAGCTGAGCCTTGAGCCTTAACAAAAATAGGAACTCAGTATAGTTGCAAGAAATGGAACCTGAGTTTAATTGATGTCCAGAAAGGTCATTTCTGAAAGAATCTCCTGGGGTTTCCACATGTGTCAGATGATTGTAGTCCCAAATCTCTTTCAAAACTTTAAGAAACTTGGATTATCTGAAGCTGGGAGAGGGAGATTTGTTCAAGTGCCCAGATTCACAGGTTAACAACTATAGCCTTTTGGGGAGGATGACATTTTAAAAAAAAATTAAGATAGTGATAGTCCTTTTTTCCCCTGCTATGCATGGGAGAGGAAGCAAGGCATCCTCATGCTGTTCAAAGACCCCAGACAGAAGCTTCACCTTTCCCTATGGACAGTTTTAAATACTGCAGAAGAATCAAACTTGTTACAAAGGCTTAGAGGCAGAGGAGAAACGTGGAAATCCATTCCTGAACATTTGCAGTGCTGGAGACATTAACGACCAAAACGTGGTAGATAAATGTGAGTAAAATGCACCAAGTAACATGTGGAGTAGAGAGCATTTACTATTACCTCTAAGTGCTTGCAGAATGTCTCTTTGTTGTTCTATTTACAAGGAGCACTTTGCATACAGAGCATCAATCTCTCGCAGAGCCAGCACATTACTGTGATAGAAATAGTAAATTAGCAACAATACAGGTCGGGTAGGGGGGCTGTCAGCAAAGGGCCTTTACCTTTATCACATAAAATAGAAGAGGAAAACCCATTTTACACCATTATGTCTTTGTCAGCCCACACGACAAGGAGGCAGTTACCCCTGCTGCTCGGTGCCTTTGACAGCGCTGCATAAAGGCAGGCAGAGCAGAGCCACGGGGATTTAACAGCCTGAATGCTGCATTTCAAAGGGCAGCTGCATTCTTCTCCCCTGGCTGGCACCCCTGCCCCAAAAAACCTGAGCAGGTGGAAGGGCTGGAGGGCAGGAAAGCTCCTAAGGTCACATTGACACTATTTTGGATCCAGGTAACAGCATCTCTTTGGAAAATTTTAAACCACTGGGGCACGCTGTACCTTGGATGCCTCTGCAGGCAGATGTTGGAGGAGTAGAAGGGAGAAAATAAAAAAAGGTCATCAATCATGGAATCATAGAATGTTCTGGGTTTGGAAAGGACCTTAAAGCTCATCCAGTCCCAACAGGGCCATCTTCCACTAGACCAGGTTGCTCAGAGCCAGATCCAACCTGACCTCGATAGACAGACTAGTCACATTTTTTTCCATATTTCACAGGGCAAAAATAAACTGTTCCAGCTTTCACCAGAAGTGTGGCAGGAGGTGAGGGTAACCCAGCTGAAGCTCAAGCCAGAGAGGTCAGGACACACCTAGGCTTGCCAGTCTGTGCCTTTAGCACATCTCCATGTTTTCACTGCCATGAAAACTTACCTCATCTCCAGGCTGCACACAAATGTCACTTTGGGAGAGCTCCTGGGCTTCCAGGTCTGACCTCACACTGCTGTCCCACACGGGCTCATGACACACTGGTTCCAGCCATCCTGGGTGCCAGTTTTGCTTTATTTTTATATCACTTAGGTTATGTATGTAGGTATTTCTGGGGTAGTACTAGAAGAGCAAAGTGTGATTTAATTTAATCTCATATTTAGTCTTTCTGAAATTACCTCTAAGATATAATTTGAGCCAATAATGAAGTTTTCATCTTCCTGTGGTGCAGCCTTCTTGTTTCACATAGTACAGGGTTGTTTTTTTTCCTAATTATGTCTGACTATTTTAGATACTTAACTAAGATGTGGGAGACCTTTTGCAGTTTCAATATACTTCTGACAGAAGAAATTGTTACATAGCCCATTAAATGTGATAGATTGTTGAAGTTTGTAGAAAACTGCAGACACAGTACATTGTATTCAAGTTATGTAGATGTTACTAATTTTTCCATTTCTAAGGGGTTGCATTACTCCAGTTTATTTTACCAGCACCTAGACAGTTAAAAAAGGTCTCACATGTTGGTTTGAAATACTATAACAATACAAGAACAGAACTACATTTCTACTGTCTCACCAAGTTCACAGGTCACAAAGGGTTGCTAAAGCAGCAGAGTTTGAGCTTTGTTCAAATAAGACAAAATGAGAATTTTCAGCTTTCACTCCTCAGTCATCTTACTTGCCTGAAAAGAATTGAATTGTTGTAATGAGCCTTTAAAAATAATTAACTGTGCTTGGGTTCTTTGAGTACAGAGACAGTAATTAACTGTGTGTGTTCTTGGTTACTTGGAGTACAAAGACAAAAAAAAAATGAGATGTGCTAATCCAGTACCTGTGCTTAAGAAACAGAACTGAGATGTATTCCATCTGTGACCACAGCCAGGATTCAGTGCTCCAGTGGGCAGTTTTGGAAGCCAGGCAGTTACAGAGAGGATGGGTGTAAGTGGAGGTCTTGTGCATTTGCAGATAGATGGTGGCAAATTCACCCCTCAGCATGGAGTCCTCAGGCTGTGAATTTTCCCTGGAGATGGCACCAAACCCAGGCATTGCAGAGTCAGGGTTAAATGTTTGAGATGGCATTTTGTGAATGGCCTCAGATGTTTATTAATTGTTATCTATATTCAGCACTTCTAGCTAACTAAGTAAAAATGGCCTCTATCTCTTTCTCTACAAGGCCTTTTAAGGATAAATTGTCCAATTAAGAAATGACACTTAAATTATTTTGACTTTTAACCCAATAATCAACCACCCATGGCCTGCAGTGCAGACTTTTTCTATCCAATTACAAAATACCACCCAGACCCATGGAGAAGAAGGTGGAAAAAAAGGACATAGCTCTGTTCTAAAACCTCCATCTTTCTTTACATGTATTACTGTATTCTAAACTCTAGGTTTTCCACCCTGTGATATCACACTCTTCTATTCAAACTCCACACCCACAATCCCAGTGTTATCACTCAATTTTGGAAGCCTTCTCCACAGCCTCAGGTCAAATGTAGAGTTTGCTTGTGGGTCAGTGCCTGTCAGCACAGAAAATCTGAAATTCTCAGTGCCCAGGGTTCCAACACCCAGGGACAGTGTGTGAACAGTACCCTAAACTTGGGGTAAAATAATCAGCTACTTGAAACTCCAGGGTGGATTTTATGCATCCCAGTAATATGAAGACCCTACATGCCCCACCAGTTGAAATACGCCCTACATCTGCTTTCTAAACCTTTTTAGTACCATTAAATGTAAGGAATAAACATATAGTTTGCCCACTTTGTTGAGATTGGGACACTTTGGACATGAATTGTTATATTTATATATATTTATATATTTTTATATATTTTTATATATTTATATATATTTATATATGATCTGTGTCCAGGTCCAGGCATTACCACTGCCTAGAGTGCACTCATGAAATTTGTGACTTTTTAGAAGAATGACATGGCTTTGAAAATGAAATTTTCCTGCTATATTTTCAAGGCTATTCTCATCCTGAAATTTAAATTTTGATGCTTAAATCTCCCTGGTCATTGCTAATCAGAAAGAGATTAGAATGGAAAACCTAACTTTTACAGTAAGAAAATGCACAATTGGACATGGTTTTGTTTTTTTGAAGCATTCAGAGGTTCTTTGTTTGCCACAGCATGAAAGAAAAAAATGTGAAGCTTAGAAATAACTTCAAAATTCAGCATTCATCTTTAATATTTAGCTCTACATTGTNCCACCCTGTGATATCACACACTTCCATTCAAACTCCACACCCACAATCCCAGTGCTATCACTCAATTTTGGAAGCCTTCTCCACAGCCTCAGGTCAAATGTAGAGTTTGCTTGTGGGTCAGTGCCTGTCAGCACAGAAAATCTGAAATTCTCAGTGCCCAGGGTTCCAACACCCAGGGACAGTGTGTGAACAGTACCCTAAACTTGGGGTAAAATAATCAGCTACTTGAAACTCCAGGGTGGATTTTATGCATCCCAGTAATATGAAGACCCTACATGCCCCACCAGTTGAAATACGCCCTACATCTGCTTTCTAAACCTCTTTAGTACCATTAAATGGTAAGGAATAAACATATACTTTGCCCACTTTGTTGAGATNAGTAAGAAAATGCACAATTGGACACAGTTTTGTTTTTTGAAGCATTCAGAGATTATTTGTTTGTCACAGCATGAAAGAAAAAATGTCAATCTTAGAAATAGCTTCAAAATTCAGCATTCATCTTTAATATTTAGCTCTACATTGTCTTTTTTTTTTTTTTTTTTTTTTTTTTTTTTTTTTTTTTTTTTTTTTTTTTTTGTTTTTTTTTTTTTTTNTTTTTTTTTTTTTCCTTTCCTCAGATAGAAAAATCCTCATAACAGTAAAGATTATGATGGCAACAACACAAAAAATGGATTTAAAAGTCACTTTTTTTCTCTTTCTGGAAAAAAAGATTTATTTTGAGGTCAGGACCTCTCCATGATTGAGATAGAGGAAAAAAAATCTATGAATGAGTATTAAGAAAACTGTCCAACTTGACAGCAATAAAGCTCTCACAGCTCACTTGGGAAAGCTTTAATCTGAAGATTTCTGACTCATTAACATGCAGATTATTGATATTACAGCCTTGTTATAGCTCACTGCAGGGGAATATCTGCTCCAGGATCCTTCTCTTGGCCACACATTAAGTTCTCTTCTGCTCTGTCCAGGTTCTTCCAACAGAGCCTTTGTGCCCAAGTGCCTTCAGCACCTCATTAACAACACATCCAGCACATGCACAGTTTGTTCCCTGTCTTCTCCCAAGGAGGACTTGTGGGTGGAAAAAGTATATCATGATCCACAAAAAAAAAAAACAAAAAACAAAAAACAAAAACAGTCCACATTCTTTTGAATTGTGTAGAAAATTTCCACAGCTATTATAATTTTTTTCCCCTGATACTTATAAGAAGCAACCCCAAAGTGTTGTGTCTTTTTTTCTTTGGTAGAGATTTTTTAATGCAGCCAAAACCTCTTGGGGAAGAGACCTGGACTTCTTATTCTTATTTGCTCACAGTGCTCAGAAGAAACATTTGCAAGATAAAAGGAAAATATTCTTCCTTTCTACCCAGAAGAATATGGACCAGTGTGAAAAAGAAAGGTAAAATATAGCATAATAAAGAAATATAAAATAGCTGATTTTATATAAGGAGAGATGGAAAATCCTGGCTGTCTGTGTATAAAAGGCATGTTTCCTTAGGATAATGATCTTTCCCTTGTTCCCAGAACATGGAAACAAAGAGGAGCCAGGGTGTAGTCCTGCTCCATTCATGGGAGGACAACCAAGTGCTGGGGGAAAAATAAACCCAGGATCATGGAGCAAACCAAGGAGCAGCCTCTGAGGTCTGTCCATGTTTCCAGATTGTTCCAGAAATAAAACCTTTCAAGTTTTCTCTGCACCATTTTGTTTGGAATCTGCCTCAGAGCTGTGCCCAAATGGCTGTGCTTCCAAGGCATGCTTCCAATGAGCTTGTTGCTCTGCTGTATTTTTGGTTTTTAACTTTTTCAGTTGTTCCAATCCTTTCCCAGCTACATTTTCTAGAGACCTTACATTGACTCTTAAGAGAAGCTGTTTTATTAAATTCTACAAAATGCACACATAAAATCTGACAAAATGCCAGTTAAATATTTTCCTTCAACCTACTGGGGATAATATATTTTCAAAGAGTTGGAGATAAAAAGTATTTGAACAAGTTGCATTTATTTTTCAGACTATCAGACACTGTTGAGACACAAATGCTCCTCTACCTGCCTCCTTAAATAAGACTGGGTGCCACAGAAATGTGGTGTATCATTAGCTTCTTGTATATTCTCCTACCCTGGGAAGGTGCTTGAAGTGGGAGTAAGAGTTTCCTGAAAGAAGTATTTGTATTTTAAATTCCCAGGAGGCAAAATATTAAAGGGAAAGAATACACAGTCAGTGAAAGACAAAAGAAAAGATGAACAGGAGAAGATTAACTAAGAGGGGAAGTAGAAAGTCCTCAATCACATGGATTTGTTTTAGCACTCAGCACTAAATAGAAATACTGAAATCACCCTTATGAAATACCCTTAAAAGATGTTGAAAAGGACTCATATCATCATTGAAACATGAAGCCAGATTAATTCCTTCTGCACTCTCAAGAAGATCCTTTCTTCCCTGTCTCTTCAGCTACCTCTACTCCATGCACTAGACAACAGGATATTTGAAAAGATCACTGTTACCTGCAGCTGCTGAAAAATGGGCTTAAACAGCTCCAACTCTTTCTCTGACGTAAAACTCCTTGATTTACTCTCAAAGCAGAAGTAATTCAAACTTCTGAAGAAATTCAATTCATCCTGACAAGCACAGGTGTCATCTTTAAGAAAATCACATCTCCTTCTTGGGAATGAGTGAAATGGGTACAAAAATGAAGCCAACTGGCTCAAGGATGGCCACAGTCAGAGAAAATCAGAAGTCCATAAAAGGCAGCCTGACAGCTGAAGTGAAGGAATGCAAGGGCTGGCCCAACACTGCCCCAAGGGTGCTGCTCCTGGAGGGTTGCCATGGCCATATCTTGCAACCTTCATCAATTCTCTGTGCTCATCTCCTCCCACTGCCTAATTAAATTAATTACACAGGCCACAGAAAGCATCCAGGCTGTCCCTGCTTGAGTCTGTCTGCAGCAATCTTGTGTCCTAGGCACATCTAATCCATAGCAAGGAGTCTGGGACCTCTCTTGTTTGTTTTTAAGATATGGAAGGAATCATTTGGTGAAATGAAAGCATCACTAAAGCATGTGCTGAGGTTTCAACCAACCTTTCTAGTCTTTCTTAGTTGTTTCGGTGGGGAGAAATGTCTATGTCATATGAGAATTGTCTCAGACTAAATGAGTTATCTTAAACTGGTCAGAGGAATTGTTCCATATAAAAATGCCTGTTTTCCTTCCTGGCATACTGAGGGAGGTCAGGGTGCCTGACTTTAGCATACACCTCCACTGCAAAGGCTGAAATTTAGTTTGCACCACCATAAGTAACCAAAAGTATAAAAAAACCCACAAAAGGACCCAAAAGATTATGCAAAGGTTCAATAGAATACTAGGAGCACAACAATAATTTCAAGCACACTTAAGAATTTGGATTTAAAACCAAGGGTTTCTGGTTCTTCATGAAACTTGGTGGGAAGCTATCAGTACTGACAGAGGGAGCTGAGCCAGCCCATAATAAGTTGCTCCCCCTTCAAAAATCAGCACTCAGTCATCCACCAAAGGCAGGCTGGCTCAGCAAGAAATGATGGAGCACCACTTAAAAGCACATTTTTTCTCCAGTGAACAAACTTGATAGGATGATCTTTGTCCTTCCCCTCATATCACCATGACAGATACCCACTTTTGTTGGTACAATTAAAAATTGATTGAAAGTGCCTCATCACTTTCTTCTTTCTTTATAATAGAGTACAATTATTTACCCAGACAGGTGTTTTTTGTGATAGAGGTCATATCTCCAATCACTGGCTTTCTGTGGCATAAAAATAATTATCATTCATGACATGGTGTGTCACTAGGATCTCTCTCCTGCAGATTCCAAGGGATAAAACAGTTTTGTAGCTTTACACTCTGATCATCTCTGTCACTCTGTTATTCTCACTATGGGTTGCAGTTTTACTGTTGGAAAGAAATGGCACTATGTGATAGTAAGTTGTGATACTCATGCATTTATTTTCTCTCCCCTTCAGTTTAAAGGGTTAATAAATTTATTACAAACATTATGCCATAGTAAAACTCGTCTTAAAACCTGTGGAGTGAAATATCTGCATGAAAGAAATATGAAAACTGAGAAGTAGCTGATTTGGGGACTGTTTTCCTTCCTTATTTGAATCAAACCACAAACTTGAGTGAAAAGAGCAATGGTTTAATACTTTCTGAATGAAGAATTGTTTCACCTGTTTAGGTAAATCTCAGGATGTAAAACAAAAGTACACCTAGAAATATATTGGTGTATTATCTGTAACTGATTTGTGTGTGTGTGTATGTGTGTGTATATATATATATATATGCATATCAATATATAGTTAGTATAATCCATCAGGAACGTAAAACTTTAAATGGTTTATAGTTTGCAAAATATGGATTTCTCAAAAATTCATGCCAAACTCTTTTACTGGTTATACAGGTTACATTCACCTGACCTTCCAAAGAGCTCCTGGAGTCCAGAGCAATCACTACCAAATTGGTGAATAATATTAAAGGTCGACTTCAAGTTCTCAGCACTTCAAATATCACAGCCTTGTGTACACTGAGCAAATCCACATTTGCAGCAACTTTTTCAGTGGATCACTGGATTGGTGTAAAACTGCTGCAAAGTTCATGTGCAGCTGCTTTTTTTCCTGTATCTATTTTCTCCCACTGAGAATATGGTTTTACCTTTCCAGACAGGTCAGCTTTTTTCTGATGGTGAACCATATTCATGAAAGTCTCTTTTTGTTTCTCTATGTTGGTTAAATTGGATGCTTAGCTTTATCTCTAAAGAAAAAAAAAATGACCAAGGAGTAGGCTGAGAGACTTCAGGTTTTTGAAATCCTTGAAGTACTTCTCTTGTCCCCAATCTGTTTGCATATTTAAATATTTGCCTTAGCTGCAGATAAGAATAACCATTCTAGTCTGTAGGATATCAGCTCTCTGATAGCACAGCTGGGTGTCAGTGGCAATGTGATGGTTTCTTGGGTAACTTGGTTGTAGATCACTTCAGGATTTCTGATTTTTTCAGAGAAACAAGTCTTGCAAAACAGGAGGAAGCATTAAAATTCAATTTTTCTGTCTCACACTGTCTCCTATCCAACACAATTTCATTTGTTGCACAGTGCATGAGGCAGTATGCTACAAAAAGAAAGAATGAGGATATTTATTTGCCTAAAAGAACAGAATAGAGTGTTCTTCACACCAAAAGCAGGAGAACATGGGTTCTGCTTCAGTTCCCTGTTGTGTGAAGGACAGAGAAAGTTTTGTGATCACACTAGATGTTTAGGTTTAAACATTTTTTTGACTCCTTGTGGTTTTTCAGTGTGACCCAGGATGTTCCAACAGGTGCCAGTCTTAGGGCCTTGCCCAAAGCCCTTTTGATTCTTTCAGAAGCTCCCAGCAGACACAGTGACAGCTCCATGAGATCCAGATGCTGACTCTCACCTCTTACACCTCCAAGCCATGGGAAGGACATTTCTGAGCTGGTCCTGTCTCCACAAATGGGGGGCTTCACTCAATTTCCATGAAATAAAAGATGTAAGGTAGGAAAGACTTAAACACACGGCTGATGCAGAGTGAAATCCCATTATTTGGGTGAGGTGCCAGACACCTGGTAATTAGGGGCAGCTATTCACTACTGTATGTAGAATTGATTTAAAGGCTGTCATGAAGAGCAACTGCTCATCCAGAAACTTGAGGTAGTCATTAAATCTTTGGGAGTTCAGCAGCAGAAGTGGAACAGGCAGAGGTTTGTGGACAGAGGCTGCTCTGAGATGCTCTGGTGCACTGTCATTTATGTCAGCACAGGAGCTGTGGAAGAATGGGAAGCAGAAGGTGAGCCTGAAGACTTCTGGAGAACTGACTCTGCTCCTGAGATGGAGTTACCTTTTCTCTAATATCAGCTCTGTGTGGAAGGAAACTGAGCAGGGAGGGAGGAGAAAGAGCATGAAGGAGTGAATGTGGAAGGAATGCAAATAGATAAAAATCACAGAATCACAGAATGATGGAGGTCACCTCCCCTTACTCCTATTTCACATCAACTGCAAGGTGTTAAAAGAATGACTGTGTGGAGTGAGGGAAAACTTGCAGCTTCACTGGGACAGGGAATGTGTTTCTCAGGCTGAGCACAGAGCAAAGGTGGAGAGCCTTATTGTGCAGGTTGTGCTGTAACATACACTCAGGGGGTAGAGCAGCCAGTTTCTGCTTTCCTGCTTTTTGTTGTGTTTTGGAGAACAGCAGTGACAACTCTATATTAAAAGTCCTGCACTGCACCTCTCTCTTGAGGAAGTTTTCTGTGGATTTTCCCAGAAAGGGGCTAATATCTGTTCTGAAGGACAAATCCCACCAGTATCTTCCTAATTCCACGCTGAAACATTACATTACTCCAAAACTGGGGGGGGAATCGTTCACTGTTGAACCCACACTGCTGTTCCCTGAATTATTCTGAATTCTCCAAAGAGGTTTCAGAGCCAAATATAAACTGGGCTCAGTGCAGCTTAGGCAGTAAATCCAGGGAGGTCACAACTTGGGGAAGGGTGACAGCTGGCTCCACGCTGAACCATGCGTGCTGCTTGTCTCAGGGATGAATTATTGAGCATCTGCTGTGGTGTGACATCCATCAGGGGAAGGCTTTATCCAGGGGCTGTGCTCCTCTCCTGCCTGCCAGGCTCCTCCAAGTCCTGAGGAGGGGCTCTGGCCTGCAAACCGAGCAGCAGTTCCTGTGCTGATTACAAACAAGGCTTTTAATTGCCACTTCTTGTGATGTTCTTAGCAGCAAGAACAGAGTTGGAGGTTTTGCAATGATCCCTGTTCAGGGGCTAATTGGAGGAGCTGATGGAGGATCCCAGAAGAAGTCACTGGATTGCTCCTATTCAACAGCTCGAGGGCCTCCATAATAACTCACCAGGCTCAAGCTCTGGTTCTCTTCTGGAATCACAGGAGCAAAAAAGGAGCCTCAGTGGCTCTTCTGTTTGCTAGACAGGGAGCACACTGTAACTCAGGGAGCTTCCCACACCTTTCAACTTCAGGCTGAATTTCGTGGTGCTTTTGTCAGTGTTTTCAAGGTGGAAAGAAAGGTTTCAGCTATTGCATTTAAAATTCAGATGAGCATGTTCATGTAGCCTGGGGCCAGAGACTGCAAAGAATCTGTAAAGTGGTGAATAGGAGATGGAATCTGTGCTCTCTGGTAGAACAACACTGTTTTCTTTTTTCACTCTTAGTTTTTTATTTAACAAGGCATGAACATTGCCTCGCACTGCAACTGCACACTAGAGAGCAGGGCTGTAGAGCTTTGAAACATAAATGCTGTTTCTTCCTACCCTCCCTGGAGTTCTCCCATTGCTATTTATTTTCATTAGTAGAAATGAAAACAAATTAAGGCATGCAACACTCAACAGAGGAGGACAGCAGCAAGCACAACTGCTGGCACCTGGAGCATTTTGTAACTCCATTGGTGTCCCCACATTTGAGCAAAGCTCAGCTAACTCAGAAATGCCAGAGACTGGAAATCCTTTTTTTTCTCTGGTCATATTGTATAAAGTTCTTGATCCCACAGCTCAGTTCCTGTTTAACCCCCAAAGCCAATTCCCCTCCCAGCCCTCCCAGAGGTTTGTTTGCTTGAATGATCAGGGTTCAGCTTCTCAGCTGGTTTTCTCCATTTGCTTTAATACCTTTGGGTTTGGTTACACTCATTACCAATGCACCCAGCTGTATTTGAATAGAAATTCATATTATTAATTATGATAAGCACTTTGTTTTCCTCCTTTGTGTAACCTTCAAACTTACTGGTGCAACTGTGTGCACACTCCTTAGGTCTTGCTTTCCTACCAAGTTCAATTAGTCTTTCTGGCCAACTCAGTTCCACTTTTTCACTTATTTAAGAGGTTCTGCAAACACAGGACATATTTTCTTTGGTTACACAAAAGGCCCCAACTTTTCCACATGTCAACCCAACTTTTACTGCTGTTTTCTTCCATTTCTGCTAGGATATGTTGCTTCTATTTTTTTGAGTCCTCCTAATTGCCTGGAAAAGAAACTTAAAGCCCAGCAGCAGCAAAGCCAAGTGTTCTGGATCTCCAGTGACAGCATGGTGTGAATGGTATTGCTCCTGAACCATTCTGGTCACAGAAAAAAATAATAAAAAATTAATACCTGAGTAAGGGAAAACAAAAATTTCACAGAATTTTATTCCACAAAATGAAAGTAAGCATTAAAATATGGGCCTACAAAAACTTGAGGTTATTGGTAAATCATCTTTCTTATTCTTCCTGTCTAGTAAGGTGGCAAAATGTGTAGATGAATACCTGAGGAAAGGGAATTGAATGTAGGAGGTAGGGAAGGTCAGGACAAAAAGGGTCAGTATATTTTCCTTCAAATTGTTTTACTTCCCCCCACCATGAAACACAGATCCTTCTCAAAATTAAAACAAAAAATGCATTGAAAACTTCCAGCACTCTAGAAAGAAAATTTGGTTTTAAAACTGAGATTGCAAATATCAATTATGTCATATGTTAGCATTTTGTAGAGTGAAAAAGAAAAAACTATCTTTTGCAAATAGCACTTTAAATGCTGCTCAAAGTAATGCTTAAAATACTGTTCCCTTTGTAAACAACAACAACAACAAAGACTGAAACAGCTCATTTTTTTATTACACTAAAAGGCTCCTCAGCCAAGACTTTCAGCTGGTGTAACCTACAGCTTCTCTCAGCTAAAGTGCATTTTCTAGCAAGAAACTCAACCCCACTGTGAAACCTTTAAGCAGGGTAGTTTGTTCCACGGGGTTAAGACACCTGTGGCAGTTCTGCATTGTCACAGCAGCAGTGGTGATGATGCTGAACACTTCTGTTGGGTGGTGCTGGGTCCCAGCCCCATGGTAGCTCTGGCTGTGGCTGCCAGGTTGCTCTGGGAATTGAAGGGGTTTGTTTCCCTCTGCAGAAGGGTCCCTTGGCACAGACCAGGTAATTTGCCTACATTTTGCATCCTGCTAGCACAGGACCAAGCCTACAGCAGCACACCAGATGTTATCCTATCCAAATGCCTGCACTCCCAGTGTAACTTCCACCTGCAGTATTTACTGATGGACCAGGCACTTGTGAGAATCCCTCCTACCCTGTGCCAAGCTCAGGCACAGATGGTTTTTTGGAAGTAGAGGGAATTCTAAGGCATTGTGTGTAGTTCTGCATCTTTCCCCTTGCCACGCTTCCCAGTTTTCATCCCTGGTTTTATTTTCTGCAGAACTTCTTCCCAATGCATTTTCTTGTTAATTAGGATGGCACCGTGCCAAGTAAAAGGTTTTGGCTACTGCTAGGGCTCCTGAGACAGCTTTTGTAGAAAGCTAATACAATTTCCTGCATTCCCTGGGAATACACAGCCCTAAAATTGGATTGACTCTCCATACTCATAAATTGATGAGGTCAGCATATTCTTCAAATCGTTTCCATGCTTGTAAAACACACACGGGGTACCAGGGAGATTTACACTCAGTGAGGATGTGATTATGTGCTGATCTGACTCCTTCTGCTTCCAGAAAGAAATTCCCACTCCTTGATCCACCAGTTTTGGTCATGTAACTTCAACAGCTCTTCCTTTACACTCCAGTTTAAATTTTATTATTTTACTATTACTTTCTTCTGGAATTAAAGTTTGTGTCTCTGACAGGGCATTGTAACTGTCTTCCAGGTCAGTAAGAGGGCACCCAGATGAACGTTGACTGATTCTACATGCAAACCTTGTAATAACAACATGGGATTTAAACACCAAACTATTTCTGTTTCAGACTGGAACATTTGCTGACAGAAAAAGAGCATGGAATATTTCCAAGTCTGCTTGCATCTTCTCAGGTGTCTATAAGCTGTATATTGTGGTAGAAATCATTGCAAATGAAGAGTCATTTGCCAAGTCTGTGACAAATATGTAGTCTGGAGCAAAAGGAGAGATGGAATATATGTTGGTTGTGTTCCCCTCTCCCCACACAGAATTTTACCATTTCTTCTATTTTGGAATACAATGATGTAAAAAGGAAGAGAAAAAAAGGCTACCACCTCAAGCAAAAAGCTTGAATTAATCATTCAGAAATATTTTCTTGATTTAAATCTTTTCAGTCTAACCAGCAGACATTCTATAGACTACTAAGAAAAAGAAAAAAGAATGAAGCAAACTTATTTAGAAACAGAAAAGTTGAAACATTCCATATTGAAGAATTGAATCAAATTGCCTGATTCTTCAAAGTTTTCTCATTACTGTTCCAAGCAATTTTCTCTGAACCGACAAATCTCCATGAAGTGCGTTGGCTTTGACAAACCAGTAATTTCTGACAGAACCATTCAGCTGCGACATTTCTAGCCCTGTGAGTGTAATCTTGCCCTGAAATTCTGCTTCTAATGAGAGAAAAGCCAATACTGGTGATCAGTGGCTGGGCTCTCAGATGGTGGATAACCAGTTTCCAGCACCCTGGCAGCAGCACTGCTGCAGCTCCTCCCTCCCCACATGGTGCTGGGAGGCTCCAGTTCCCTCAGGCACCACTCTGCCTTTTGCTCTTTGAAGCTGCCTCTGCTCTTCCCAGGATGCTCCTAACAAAGGGACACACACCAGGTGGGTTCCTTTGGTCTAACTCAACTTATTTTTATCTGGTCCTGTCTTTTCCAGGTTAGCTCTTCCCAGCAAATGGGTTGTAGCTGGTTTGTGCATTCACTGCACAGTTCCTTTTATTTTTTCTTGGTCAGTGCTCACAGAAACACACATTGTCCAACTTCAGAGCTGACCTTCTGACCTCTCGACATCCCAAAGATGTTCTAGGGATTCCTTAAGTCCCAGATTTGATAGAGCATCAGTAATTCAGAAAGTCTTCCTAAAAGTGGTGGCCACTTGGAAGAGGAGGTCGTTGTAGCTGTGTATGGCTCACACCCAGAGGTATAAATGGATTTTTACAGAAGGTTATTATCCAAGTGTTACAAATCTGTCTTCTTCTTGATTATGAACGGATGGGAAAAAAACTTATGACATCAGTCACAAAATGGACTTTTCTATGACCATCCCCAAATTCACATTTTTTTAAAAAGGGAATTTCATTCATGTTACTCCTCAACAGCTGGATTAAGCCCCACCCTCTAACACTTCACAACAGCACTTTCAAAACAGTTCTATGCAAGTGCCTAGGGGCAGATGCATGATCCCATGAAGAAATACAAAAGAAAATCCTACAATGATGGCTACCACATTTTTTATCACGTCAGTGTTTTGCATCTTAACAATGAAAGCAGTAGGGTAGAATTTCCTTTCATATTCTGTGAGTAAATTGCTTTCTTGTAATAGCTAGGTTTTCCACTAACAGATGGCAGCTACAAGCTGTCAATCATTGTGAAATCCAAGGATAGATGAAGCACAGCAAATGCATTGTTATTGCCTGCTGGGTTGGAAGTGTGTCCAGGCTGGTGCACAGCTCCTTTGTGTTGTTCCACATCCATGGATTTCACAAGTACAATACTTCTGCCAGCCACCCACTGGAAGAGAGAAAGGCCACATCCAATTTCTTATGGACTTCATCAGAAACTCAAACCTCAAACCCAGAAACATCCAGAGGAAGAAAAAGAGTCTGGGCCCACAGCAAAAACAACATTCCCTCCTGTGCAAACAGTTGTTTAAGCAGAAGGACCTTCAAAGCAAAACTTTCACAGAAGGGACAAAAAAGAAACTGGAAATTATTCTTGCTTTAGGAAACTTGTGTGATGTCCAGAACCACAGCTCTTTCCTTCCAGAGCACACAATCAATCATCCCTGACCACCTCCCTCCTCCCAAGGTCACAAATCCTGGCTGTTGCTGCTGGTCCCGGCACATCACAGCAGCCCCAAGATGCTGCAGCTGTTGGGAGAAGCTGAACACAGAAGCCACAAGGGCTCAGGCCCAGAAAAAAACTCTTTAATGTTTCTTCATCCCCAGATACTTTGGAGTTTCATTAATTCTTTTGTGTGTCCTGTGACAGGGTTATAAATGCCTGCTTTTCCAACCTTTATAACATGATGTCTAGATGCAAATAAATATCTAAGTTTGGACCTAATAATTTATCACTTCTAATCAACTCTTGTACATTTAAACAAGGGACTGGGTATTTTTTTCCCTTTCTGGTGCCTCCTGGAAAGTGTTGGTTTTCTCCCTGAAGCTTTTGGGAGCATTAATTTTTGTAATTAAGTGAGAAAAATAGGAATAGTCATCCTGAGAGCAGTATATCTGTAAGAGTGGAACAAGCAGGAGTTAGAAGCAGTATAATTTAGGCTGAACTGACTCCACTTAACAACACCAGACCATACATGTTGCTCCTGCTCTGGAAGCATATGGCAGAGGACAGTGGGAGAGCTTTAAAAAAGGACATGAAAACTGCATTGCATTTGGATCTTTATGGAAATGTTGAATTCTCTCAGCCAGGGTAGTGGTCTTGGCTTTGGTAATGTTTTTGAACAGTTCTTAATAGCTCTTTCTCCCTCTATCTTTTCAGACCAAACCTGGTTAGCGTAAAAGAAAAGATGGGTTCTGTTTTTAGGGTAAAACTGAAAGCACTAAAGATAGTTCAAAATCACAGGTTTATAGTCAATTTCATGAAGAAAAAAATTAAACTGAAATAAAAATTATTGACATTTTGAGTTACAGATCTAGGAAAACAAGGAAAGCAATCCTTATGGCAGACAGAGTTACTACTGCTAAAGACCAGATAAACAAACTTGGTAAAAGTAAGGGAATTGATATAATACTCTTCTCTGACCATGTCCTTCACAACAGTGGAGGTGTGGCAGAAAAATTCTCATAATTATGCATTGCTTTAGAAAAGATGATTATTGCTCTCAACAATTCTAGTGAATGATAAAGCTGGTTAAGGCATTCTAAATTGGGGACATTTTGTTAAAAATGCTTTGGGTTTAGAAACAGGGAGGGAAAAAATCCCAATTCTGGCGACTTTAACAGTCTGGGAAGCAACAGGACAGAGTTTCAATGCCTCTCAGAGGGCAAACCCCAGCACAGATCTTCAAGGTGCATCAGAATCTTCCTTTATTTTCTCAAATGACACATCTGTGCCATCCTCTTGGCTGGAGGCACATGTCCTGGCTTCAGCAGATAGCCTTTGTTACATATTTTTTCTTTCCTAGAAGATCTCAGATGAGGATTTCATGACAGTTTTTAATACACAACATTTCTGTGTGAGTGGTTAAAGTCCAGAACCAGGCTAAATGCTTGGAGACAAATGTGCCTGACTGCTCTGAATGTCACAAAAGTTTTTTGCAGTAGATGACATGTGGTTAGCTGAGAGCATCAAAATGGAAATCATGCTGTACAGGAAAGAACTGAGGCACCTGCTTCAAGAATATTTCCTGTGAAACATTTTATTTCTTTCCAATTTCCTTATCTACCAGATCCCTGAGCCTGTCAATAATCTGATGGTGGCTTTGAATTACAGCCTGCATAAAAACCTTTGGTAGGCTTTGACTATAAGAGACCACGTGTCTCTGTTTATCAATTTGTTTTTTATTCCTTACTTGTCTTTGTGGGATCAAATTCTCTGCCCTCTGGAAATTCAGCCCAAGAACCATCAGTCACTGAAAACAGCTTGCAACTGAAGGTTTTCCTCCCCTTTACTGAGACATGAGATGAAACAACAGGTACATCCATCACACTGATTGGTAAAGATTTATTTTATCTTTATTTTCACTAAACAGCAATGAAAATTTAAGCTTAATAATTAGAGAGCAGACTCACACATCACTGCTGGAGCCATTTTCAATGCCAGTGATGATACTTTAAAGATATTTCTGGTTTGGGCCAATCCAGTCCTTTGGCTACTAAAGTGACCAAAAGGGTCACTTTTGGGCTTTGACAGCAACAGACTCATGCAGCACTCACCACTAATAAGGACACTAATAGAAGATGACAAAAGTAAATGGGCCCAAGTTTTTGCTTGATTGCTCCATTTCATTATAATTCTCATAGTTTCATGCTGCTCAATGCCTTTCAGAATTAAATAACCAACCTGCACAGAGGAGCAAGCAGTGCCCTTCCTGCATGACCCATTTTTTGGAAGGGTTCTGTAAGCATATTGCAGTTCATGGGGAGGAAATAATGAGCAACAATGCAGACAAGGCACTGAACCTCAAAGCAGGCCATGGCAGTCCCCCTCTACTGTTACAGCTCTGTTTTCTCACTTGCTGGACCTGTTCATCTGCAGTTACCTGAAACCCTCACCCTCAGAGTTCAGGTGCAGAGCTGCAAGCAGGGAAAATGTGCTCACCACCCTCTTGGGTAACAGCCCAACCACACAGAGACAAACTCACAAAAAAGGATTTGTTCCATTGCGGGAAAATTATCTCAGGGCACAGCATTCTACCACATATCAGGGTTTATTGAAATTCAGATAAGGCAAAATCTTCCCTTTTCGTATTTGCTGATCTATGTGGAGAATGAAATTATTCTCTCCAGTGTTACAGACTTCTTTCCAGCCTCACTTGATCCTTATAACCCAAATGACCTTCCTGCAAGCACCAGCCAACCCTGTGCATTTGCCTAGACCTCATTCTTATTGCACTCTTTTATAGGCAACTGTTCTATCATTTCTTTGTATTCTAGTCTCCAAGAAACTCTTTTTTTCTCTTCTTTTGCCTTTTTAAAAAATTTTTTGGAGTGGGCTTTCTTCTCTTTTCAAATTACTGCATGCTTTTAGGTAGTTTCCTAGTCAAAAGATTCTCCAGATCATGAGGACATTAGGTACAATTTTGACTGCACTGAAAAGGATGTAATTCAGGAATAAATGAAGTGAATACATAAAGTCACAATAAAGAATTACCTGTATGAGGTTGGAAACAGACCCATAGCTGCTGCTAATTAAAGTGGGCTTTCATAACATTGTCTTCTCTTTTAAGGGATGTAGTAGGCAAAGTGCCCACTTGTGCCTTTATTTTCCACAATTGCCTTCTAGGCTTTCCCCCAGTTCCTGTGGAAAGCATTAATTAAACCCAAGGAAGGCAGAGACTGTAAACAAAGGTCGGTTGTGTTGATGATGTTTTGCCACTTACATTTGAATTCAAGAATCTTTCCCATCAGTAATTCATATTATGAATCAATTTGGCAAGCTATCAGACTTTAAAATCAATTACACTGGATCAAAGACTGTGTTTGCAGATAATGCATGGAGGGACACTCTTACACAGCAATGACCTTTTAAGCTGGCACAAGCCAGTTCCCACTACTTGGCAAAGTATCCTCCCACAATGCTAAGTCAATTATATTAAACCTATTTCAGTCTGTTATTGAGCATATAATGGGAGAGGAGTGCTGAGGGCAAATCTGCCCGTGCTTCCCCAGAAAGGAAAACCACAACCGGCCTGGCAAAGCTCTCATTTATCCCAAATGTGCACTGAACACTTCCTCTTGAAGGAAGAGGAGCAGAAAAGAATATGGAAATTGTTTTCCACTTTATATATCCACAAGATTTCCTTACAGTTGTGATGCCATTAAATTCCAGCCCTGCAGGTAAAAACAATGTCCCACTTTGGGATCACCAGGGTGTGAACAGGAGGGGCCACTAGCAGGTGATACTCAGGACAGCAAAACGTCAGCATTGCTAAGAACTATAATCTGTACAGCCATTTGAAGCACCATTAGCTTCATGAGAGATTATCTGATGATTCCTTGTTATTCCCATGGCACACAGGGATTTACAGCCCAGAGATTGAGCAGCTCCCCTAAGGAGCAGGATCTTCCTGCTGATGTGTGCAGCACAGCAAGCACAGGGGGGAGAGGGGAGCCAGGATATTCAAACCCACAGAACATACAAAATACAGTAAGATTGCAAGTCATGGTCTTTGCTCTGCTACATGCAGACAGCTCAGCAATTTTACAGGGAGATTTTTTCCTGCTCTTAAGGATTTGCCATTCCCAGTGCTGGGGGGAGGTGGCTGTGGACAGAGGTCAATGTTTTGTCATCACATCTGCAAGTGACCACTCTGACAGCTGGCTGCAAGCACAGGGGATGCCAGGTTAATCCCCCTTGGCAAGAACACATTTCTGGGTGCCCTGCACACTTTTCTCTTGCTTGCCTCACTGTATGTAGCCTGTTGCACCAAGCACGCAGAGAAAAACCAAGGTTTCATGGGTCAGAGACAGAGCAATAGAACAGTAAAGAAAACTGATAGAGAGAGCAGGAGAGACTTACTGAAGATACACATGATCAATAAAGGGAATAAGAAAAGAAGACAGACTTGGCAGCCCAACCACTAAACCCTGCAGCTTCTGGTCTCAGCACTTTTCATTTAGTTCTCAGTTTTCAGACAGAAAACCATGTTTATTTGTGTGGCTGGAATACTCCAAGCAAGAAATATGCCTGTCTGGCTACAGATTCATTGTGCACCCTGAAGAGAAGGCAGGTGAATGAATTACTCCACCTTTGTCTCAGGCCATACATTCAGAGCAACTTTTTCGTGTGTTTCCAGAGAGGGAGGTTAAGGAAATATTTTTTTGCTTGATATCAAACACTGTTTCTTCTTAAACTGTAGGATAAAATCCTCACAGTGCTGCTAATGCTCATAGTGTTTTGGCTGTGAGAATTACTCTGCTTGGGAGGAGATTCAAAAGGGAAAAACAGAGACAAGAGTCAGTGTTTGGTAGTGTAACAGGAAGCCTACATTAAAAAAATACAAAACAAACAAACAAAACCCCACAAAACCCAACAAACCCCAAGGCAAAACTAAAACAACAAA
>WEIU01017311.1:98651-160503 GCA_013389925.1 Aegithalos caudatus | reverse complement strand
AAAAAAAAAAAAAAAAAAAAAAAAAAAAAAAAAAAAAAAACCCACCAAAAATGCCACCCCCTCCAAAACCCCTGCATGCAATAACCCCCAGTGCTGCCAGTAAAACAGATTTAGTGTTCTGGTGCTTCAGAAGTCACCTTGATGGTGATGCCATTCTCAGACTCAGCCTTTTGGTCACCCCTGGGTGTCAGGAGCTCTGTAAAGGTGAATTACTCAGTTGCTGCCTGGTTCTTGAGTAAGCAGTAATGAACTTGAAGCATGAAATCTCATAGCAGAGCTTTAAATCCATGCAGGACACAGTGTGCTCCCAGAAAGAGTGGGAGGAGAAAATAGGCAAGAGGGGGCAGGAAGAAAAGAAGGAGGGAGGAGGAATTTTTGAGGTTTTGTAGACAACTATAGTGGAAATCGACAAAAGGGCTTCCAGGAAAACCTGTGAAAAGAGCAAAAACCTTTTGATCAGTGACTCAACCAACCAATTTTCACAGGACACAACCAGAGGTGTGAGTGTGAGATATCCAAATCTACATCCAACAATGAACATAATGCTGGAGATGTCGTTTCCAGTGGAAGAGATGGAGGTATCTGTCATCTCCCCAGCACAGCCAAGGCCTTCCCAGCATTAGGATGGATCTGGGTCACCTCGGGGTGGGGACTGATGCCTTTGTTTAGTCATCCAAGGCTTCCTTTGCTCTCTGGGTTCCCGGAGCAGAGCTGAGGCATCACTGCAGTTCCCATACCTGTCTCCCAGCCCTAAGTAGAGGAGACATTGTCAGAGGAAAGCAGACATGGCAGGGCATCCCTAGGACCAATTAATCTGAGCTTCTGACAACCTGAATTAGCACAGTTTAAGTGAGAATGTGACCAGTCTGGATTTGTAGAGTAGATCAAGCGGCAATTGTCCTACGTAGTCAAAGTCAGTGGAAGTGACAGATTAATAATTATTGCCCTATTCCATGCTTCAGCCATAAAGCAACCCACTAAATCTTGCTAAATTATCTGATTATACAGAATATTGTGTCACAGTTCACCATATGCTTTCTTTTGTATTTTAATAGTGGCAGAGTGCCTAGCAGTATTCCCAGGCCCACTGATTTTGCCCTTTCCCCTCATTGAAATCTCACTGTTCCTATTCCCCTTGTTTGATGCTTCCTTCCTTTTTTATTGTCTCAAGAAAAACACTTAAGCCTCATGACTGAATAGCCCACTGCACAGCTCCATTAGGAGCAGCACCTGACAGAAGAACTAAATATAACACACTGCTTCACATGCTGGAGCCACTTAACTAAAAATTGAACAGGTTGGAAATTTTCTGTAAGAAAAAGGCCATTTCATCCAAACATACACATTTTGTAAGCTGTCAAACTATGACAAATATTGTGTATGGAAAGTAAACAGCTAGTTTTCTTAAGTCTTCCATTTAAAAAATATTTTGAGTTTGACTGTGAAAACAAGGGAGGAAGTTAAGAGAAATTGTTTTTATGCAAGTGATAATGCTTTGACAGGCCTTAGTACTCATTACTTGGGGGTTTGGATATTTTCTTGGGGTGGGTTTTTTGGTTTGATTTTTTTGTGGCTGTTTGGTTGATTGTTTGTTTTTGGTTTGAGGGTGGTTTGGGTGGGAAAGGCCGGAAAGAAATAGAATATCTGCTCAGCTCTTCTCAGAGTGACTTGTTCTGCTGGTGTGGTGTGTCATCTACTCTTTGAGACACTCCTTCCTTAGATAAATACTATAGAAAACTCTGACATTCTTGGGTCTCATTCTGGCTTTGTATTAATATAACTGCAGAGCCTTGCCCTTTCTGTTTTAACATCTTAACACACAGGTGACAGAGAGACCCACACATGAGTGGTGACTTCGAGTCTAAAGAAAACACAAATGCATTCTCAGGGATTATGTTGCCCACAATGTGCAATTCCAGGAGGATTCAGCAATATGAAGGTACAATTTTTACCCTTCTAACAGCAAAAGGCCACCTGTAGCTACTTAATGTTGGGCTCACACACTCCAAAGCATCCCGTGGCTGATTCCTGTGGAAACCCTGGCTGGGCTGCATTAATCAGATCAAGGCTGTTGTTAGGATGTTGAATGACACCACACAAGGCATTAGAGAGGATCCCTGTGTGCAGCTGCTAAGGTGACAGGAGCCACCCCTGTGGGACCTCTCCTGCCTGGGACTGCCCTTGGCAGGTGATCATTTAGGTCACACACAGCCTGCATTTTCCTGGCTCAAACTCCTGACTGGGTCCTTGCCTTCCCAATTTAGCTTTCTCCACACAGTAAGAAAACACCTTAAACAACACTGAGAAGGAGAAGGAGGCAGGCTCTTCCCCCAGGGAATAAATGAAGTGCAACCACTCCGAGTCAGGCTTGATCCAAATGTTCTTTACACCTTGAAAAGTTCAACAGGCAAATTTGCCACCAGAACCTCTGGCAGCAGATCAGTTTGGAATTACATCAGCAGCAGAGAAAATTAAGTGTGTCTTCATTTTCAGCAAGATAAAAGCATCCATCTGTTTCTGTTCCTTATTAATTTAGCCTGCAAGTAGAATACAGAGCTATACATTAATTAAATGCATATGACTGGCTAATAAATTTGTTACAAACTGCTCTCATGATGCCTGTCTCTTCATTAAGCAGAGATTGAGAATGTCTAAAAGGGGGACTTTCTACAATAGATCATATACAAATGACAACTAAGCCACCTAGAGTTTTCCACAGCACTACAGAAAATGCCAGGTGCATGAGAAATTCCATCAATATTTCAATTTTGTTTTATTTTTGCTATTGGTAACCATCAGGCCCCATAGGAGGACAAATGTCTCCTCTCTCCTTATCCTACAAATGTACCCAGTAGCATTTTTCACCCCCTTGTCCCAAATATGAGGAGATAACACAAGTCAGATGTCACTATAGGACATGCAATGAATCACATGCACACAGTTCTCATCCAGGCACAAAAAAAGGGGCAATTTATTTTTCTACTTGGATTTATATAGACCAGGGACAAAGACTGTGGATTGGAGAATTAGGTTGCCACCTCTCCAACCACGCTGGTCAAACCAAAAGTCCATCAATTGTCTCTCCTCTAGGGAGGAATGTAAACAAGAACTTTATTTACATGAAAGTCCATGAGAAACTCTATTAAAATAATGTAAACATCAGAAGGCTGAAAAGATCAGGGCAACAGTCAGGTTTGCTACTAATATAATCCCATGAATCACTGAGCCAAGAAGTGCTGGGATGATGGAATTCCCAGCTCCTCCCCAGGCTGCCCTGCCCCTTGGGTCTGCACACCTTGCCCTTGGCCACGCACCACTGGACCAGGAGAGCAGAGCAAGGTAGGAAAGGGCATGGAATGAGAGAGCAGGGATTTCCTGGGTCAGCCAAGCCAACACAGCCCATCCTAGTGCCAAACACACCAGGGAGGGAGCAGGGGGGTGTTGTGTAGTTTGTGCTGCTGCTCAGGTGCATTGATGTGCAACCGAGGTGGAAATAATCCTAAAAAGGTCAGCAGAGAATTGATAAGAGAAAAAAATCCACATTCCTACATTACAGGAGAATCTATTATTTTACAGAATCTGAATAAGGTACAGTGCTTGCAATAATTTCATAAGAACCTTTCTAACCAGGTTAGGTGGGAAAGTGTCTTTTATGAGCACTTCTTCAAGGCATTATTACCTGTCAGTACCCAGTGTTAAATAAATTGCAAGAAGCTTCTGCTGGCATTGCAGACCTTAGTGATAGCTTTGCTTTACTAATGTAATTATTGCAATAGTAACAATAATGAACTGCCACAGACTACTCCAAGTGGCAGTGCCTAAGCACACACCACCTCACTGCATACAGGCAAAAACCAAGGCTACTGCAGAGGGGAAAAAAGTTTATTTTACAGAATCTTTGGAAATTGATAACAAAAAGTTAATACATTGCAATTGATACAGCTAAATACATTTTAAATGGTATTAAATGGCTTTAAACCAGTTTACTAGACAGAAAGTCTAATGCTCATCTAGAACTGAAATTGGCCAAGGATGCAAAGCCCAAGGAGCAAGGGATTTTCAGATCCATGGGCTTTAAGTGGCAGCATGAGGAAGACACAGGTCCATGGCTAATGGGGCAGGCAAACATCATAATTCTGGCAAGGCAGAAATGTCAATACATTTGTTCCCTTTGTCTTTACTAGAGTTAGGTCTCTTTTCACTGGAGAAGTCCCAGAGGAGCCCACTCCCTGCATTTCATTATTTGAAGGGCAGCTACAGAGAGACCTGAAGCTCCCTCTTCAGAAGGAGCCACATGGGGAAGACAAGGGGCCAACAGTTACAAGCTGCAAGACAAGAGATTTCATCTCAGTGTAAGAATTTTTTCAGCATTCTCCAGTGGAACAACCTCCCCAGAGATGTGGACAGGGTGTTAAATAACCTCATCTAGGCTCCCATTCCCATGGAAGGTTGAACCAGATGATCTTTTAAAGTTCCTTCTTACTTGAGCTTTTCTATGGTTGCATTAAAGTACAACAAAAAAAGAAGTTATGCTTAATTTTGAACAGAGCTACCAATACCAGCAACATCCTGCATTTAACCAGCTTGAAAAACCAATTCTCACCACCACAACACTCAACACCTCTCCCCTCCCAACTTTTCTGAATAATATTCAGAAAACAATATTCACCCTGCCCCTTTCTGAACCTCCTGAGAAACAAAAGCCATTGATATTTTGGGGGTGTATACTTTAGGAAAAGGGCAGTGACCATTTTCCCTGCAGTAAGTAAGAACTCACAAAGCTGAAGCCATCTCCTTCATCCTTAGGAAGTTCCTCTCAGGCTTTAAAGTTAGAAATGCCAAATGTTCTCAAAAGTGGTAACATGGCAGCCAAGGAGTTAAGCAGATGAATGGAACTAATTAAGTAAATTACACATTTTCTTGAGAAAAAAACCCAGCCTAACAGGGGTGCTCATCAGAGAGCTAATATTTAGCAAAAGTTACGACTACACAGAAGAGTAATGACTGAATGGTAAAGTAACAGCACAATAATTAGTTGTATTCTAGCAATTACTTAGGAATTCCCCAAGAGGTAGCATTGATTAAAGTTATTTTACAAGTATATTAGTAGGAAGTCTTTATAAAAAAGCCATGCCAGGTTTTTTGTTGATGATTTGAAGGAGCCAGAATACTGTGGAAATCACATTTCATTAAGAAATGAAGCAAGAGGCAAAACATACAAAAGGTGAGAGGCAACAGAGAGCAAATGAAGTAACAGATTAAGGTAAATAAAATCATAGATCATGTAGGCAATGCCAGAATACATTTTATTTTCTTTTATTTTCTCTCCTGAACACAGAATGAAAATTTGGATGGGAAATGTCATTCTTGGGACCCTGAAGCTGCACAGCACAGCTGACAAAATGGGCTTTAATGACACATTCTTCTCTGTCCTGTCTCACCTCTGCATCCCAGATTTCTCTTGGAGGAGAAACACTTCAGGCTCATTGCCCTTGTCCTGCCTTCCCAGCTACATAGACCCCAGGGGCTCAGGCTCCAAGGACAGGCATCCCCTTTTCCAGGAAAAGGATGGATGGATGGATGGATGGATGGATGGATGGATGGATGGATGGATGGATGGATGGATGGATGCCAGTCCCAGACCATCTTTGAACTTGCAGATGACAAAATATCAGAAACACATTATCCACTCCACAGGGCACAAACAGGTGTGGCCTTCAGAGCTCCCACCTGAAAATTTTGAGTTCCTGCCTGCCATTGATCCCAGGATAATTTTGTCACTATTGGGTCAAAACTATAAATAATATAGGTGTCACCTTGTTATTGGGTAATTATCATTTAAATAACCTTTCAAAGAGTTAGAAGCACTATATTTTACCTCATTTTCCTAGCTTGCTAGTTAAGTTTATGGTTCATGAGTCTGTAAATACTGTAAATAGATAAGATACAATAAACAACCAATTCTGAACTCGATCCATCATTTCCTGTGTTATTCATCCTGACCTTGGCAAGGTATCCAAGAAAAGAAGCCAAAACAGGATTCCTTTGTGGGATATCAGGGTCCTGGTCCACTTCCAATTTGATAAGGCTTTGAAGAGTCCTGCCAATGGGGGAATTGGGTCATAGAATCCCCTGCACCACATTGTGGGGTGTGTGCCTGGGGTCTCAGAAAGCCAGAGCTGTCACCAAGGCTTGAGGAGCTCACTGCTCCCCCTGCTCCCCCTCAGGACATTCCCACATGGCCCAGGTCCTCCCCAGGGTGAGTCAGCATAGACAGTCAAGCAACTTGGCCCAAAAAACATTGCCTGGAAGGGACAACACAAACACTTCCCAGGGGGATGTGGGACAGCCCTTGGCAGAGCCCCATCCACAGCTAATCTGCTACCCCTCAAATCCTCACCTGCACTGAAATAGGAAGACAACTGCAGAATGAATGGCACTGCTAAAGGCTTCTCTAATTGCACAATCCCTCCCTGCCAGCCCCTGTGGAAGAGGTCTGTGCTAAATCCTGTCAGGACTTTTTGCTTCCTTGAGATTTAAGATCAGATTTTCCCCTCATTTACATGCAAGTCTAAAGCCATTAACCTCCAGAAAGCAATTCCTTCGTCTGCTGGTGCAAAGAAGAATAGAATTAGGTCATATGGACCCAGTCAGTCCTTTATTTTTATATCAATGAAGGCTGGCAAGGATATTTTACTGAAAATTTAAGAAGCAGTTCTCCATACCCCTACTGCTCTTATTTAATCAAATCAATGCCATAGGGCCCTGCAGTGGAACCTGGAGCAATGTGTAAGTTCTGTGTGTCACACTCTTTCTGTCTAAATGTCCCTGCTAGGCAGTCTATTGTTTTTTGACTTGAATGATGAGTACTCTTGACTTTCAGGGCTTATTTGTTGATTTTTTTCCCCTTCTCCTTTTTTAAAAAACTTCAGTTCCAGAGCAATATTAGCATCCACGTACTGCAGCTTACAGCCATGAGCTGCCCCCTGCCATTCTGCCTGTGTTTGTTGGTGGTCTGGATTTGGTTCATGAGATGGTAATTACATTTTTAGAGCACAAGTTGATACTGCCACACTGCACACTTCTGCACAAAGGCACTGGTAAGAGTCGTGCACCCACTACCCCATTTCATCACCCTTCCCCTTAGCATACATTAAATTATCCAGCCTTAGTAACATTTGTTTCACCTAAAAGTCCAGTTCTGCATAGCTTTAAGGCAGTAACACACATTTGTGTGCCTCTGTTTAGAGCCCCTGCTCTTTACTTTCAGTGGAAACATTCCCTGAGAGGAAATCCAGGTTACTTGGTGATTTTGCTTCATGTTCCTTTGCTGCAGAGCACAACGTGCTTCACTTTCAGAGCTGCCCTCTCTTAGCTCAGTCCTTAGCTGCCATTCCACATGATTTCTTAAGAGAGCAACAAATGCAGGCAAAATTTAAAACATCACAAGTTGTTAATAAAATACACAAAGATAGTACCCAAATCTTCACATCTCCTCATGCTTCAGTGAGTGAATAAGTTCCTCTTGCCTTGCATACCTCAGTTTTCCCACAGAAAACGGTGGAAGTTCATAAGTGATTTGTATATCCAGCAAAAACTCTTCTCCCATTAGTCCTTCCACCAGCCAAAGATCCCCTGGCTTCAGTACAGAGCTTTTAATATTCCAATATAGTCATTCTGCTACCTGGAAAGGAAAGGAAATCCTTGATCATCCAGCCTGTGTGCCAGGCTATCACATTCACCAGTTTGGGTGGTAAAAACAATTTCTTCTTACAGCCATCAAATGATGAGTCAGGGCACCAAACATGAAGATGTCCAAAACAAGAGGTCACTGCACACCCAGCACAGCACACACAGCAGCTCCAGCTAGCTAGAAAGGACTGACCCCATGGAAGAGTTGTACCCATGTATTGAGTTTCTCAATACCTCTGAGGGTGTCCAGCACCCAACAGAAAATGGCTTAAATCAATAGCGAGACAGCATGGTTGAGTATGTCTTGAAAAAACAAAAAGGTTTTAATAAAGGAAGAAAATAATACCAAAAAAAAATCCACAAAAAACCCCCACCAAATAACCCCACAAAGCCATGCCCAGTGTAGGGACAGGTCTCATACACCTGCTACAACACCCCCCAAAAAAAACCCTCCAGCTCTCTCTCTTAAGATTTAGGTGGGGTTTTTTGGCAAACAGCCCAATAGAGAATAGTTACTTTTCTGAGGAACAGGTAAACAGACCTATCACTGTTTTTTTGTCTTGTCACTAAGCCAGCTACTGCCAGGAGAGCAAATAAAATTCTAGTGTTCTTCCTCTAAAAGGTTTTGGGGTGAATCTGAAACCCTTCCCTATATGGAGACACCATGCTTGGGTGTGGGGTGCTTTACTACACCCATGTTGGAACAAATTTGAGAAGAACTGTTGCCTGTGGGATTGGACAGTACAGAAATTCATAGAGAGCTGTCTCCTGTGGGAGGGATCCCACACTGGAGCAGGGGAAGGACTCCTCTCCCTGGGCAGTGGCAGGAACCAGGTGTGATGAACTGCCCAAAACCCCCATTCCCCATCTCCCTGTGCCACAGAGGGGAGGAGAGAGAGCTGGGAAAGGGAGGGATGGGAGGAAATTGTTTTCACAATTTATTTTTACTTCTCATTATCCTGCTCTGATTTTGTTGCTAATAAATTCAACTAATTCAACTAATATCTCCAAGTTCAGTCTGTTTTGCTCATGATGGCTTTTGGTGACTGAGTTCTCTCCCTGTCCTTATCTTGACTCATGAACCATTTATTATATTTTCTCTCCCCTGTCCAGCTGAGGAGGGGAGTGACAGAGTGGCTTTGGTGGGTGTTTGGCATCCAGCCAGGGCCAACCTAAACAAGGCTGCCCAAGTAGGCAAGTCAGGATACACACCCTAAAAAACAAGCAAAGAAAGGCCTGATAGATTCAGCTTAGTCCAGCTGGAAGGGCTCATTTCCATTTAACTCTAATTTATTCAGGTACCTCAACAACTACACTAAGAACAAGACCCTAAAACCAAACATAGCCTATGATTTTTTTTTTTTTAAATCCCCTTCTCTTTTTAACACTTGGCTTTTTCCCTCTGGTTGGAGCTAATGAGACCCACCTGACCTAGCAGCTTGTGTGAGTCAGCAGAATGGCTTTCCACCTCCCAACAAGGTTCAAGTGCCATAAATCTGCAATAAGGATAGGAATACTTCATCTCCCAGGTGCTCTGGGGATTAATTAGCATTTTGAAATCATGTTTTGGGATCCTCATGTGCGAAGTGCTAGAGAAGTGGCTATTATTATTCCTGCAAACCATAATCCTGGATTTGTTAAAGCAACTAGTCAAGCAATCATCAGAATTTGTCAATGATGAGGTAAGAAGTTACAGCCAGTGACATTTCTAGGACAGAAAGAATGAATTTTCTAAACAATCAGTATGTGCTGCATAGAGTGAATAATTTGTAATGAATAATGAATGCAGTTAATTTAGCCTCTTTGCCAGCTTGCAGAAAGTCCATGCACAGAAAGATAATTTCCCAACCTTATTTTGAGAATTGAAAAAAAAGGAAAAAAAAAGTGGTTTATTCTATGGATGTATACTCAGCACCTCTCCATTTCTGCTTGAGGTGTACTGACACAGCACAGAGGTAGAGGCAGGTACAGGAAAGACACTTCCCATCTGGGATGGAACATAGGAGGGTGATTTGGCCATAGAATCTTCCATCCCTAATGTATGCTCAGCTTGTCACGCTCAAATCATGGCAAAATCTTTGCCCAGCAGGGTTTGTGTGTTGTGTGCACCCACGTGCCCAGGCCATAACTCCTAAATGAAGCCACAAACACTGAGTCACTGTCCCATGGATATTTCAGATCAAATATTTACATAATTTCTTGGCTGACTGCATGGCTGTCTGGTTATTTCACAAGTTCTGCCCTGGTCATCAACCAGGATTGCAGAGGACAGCAGCAGATCCTGTACATCTCATCAGCTGTGGTGGCTGCTCCTCCTTCTGCCAGCCCTGAATGTCACACCTCACTTGCTCATGATGATCTGGTCACAGCTGGAGTAAAGCTTGTGTTTTACAGCAGGTAGTTAAGGCAAGTGTCCTCATGTGGAAATAAATAGGAGAAGGGTCGGTGTGAGATCAGCAGTCTCTTATTTTCAGGGGTCCCCTTATTATTGATTTTGCTACAGACTTCAAATCATTGAACTTGAGAAATTCTCAGCTCTGGCTCAGCAGTACCCAGGTGTGAAGGCTCTTACAGGAGTTGGAGCTCTCTCACACAGCTCACACTGTTCCCTGAAGTTTCCACATTTTGGGAGAAGGTGGGACTGGAGCAGCAGGCTCCCTCCCCCAGGTCAGTCACAGGCTCAGCTTTCATGACCCAGGATGTTTTGGTTTTGTTTTGTTTTGTTTTTCCAGCAAGATGGGGACATCTGCTCTTTTGTGCTGGGCTCTGATTTCTTTCCAATACCCTTCCATGCTGTCAAATTTGCAAAATATTTATTTAGAGGAAAACTGAAGAGGGTGTATGAGTAAACACCACAAGGCCAGATCGTGATGATTTCAAAGGAGAAAATGAAAGTCATTGCTTTAGGATAAGAAGAAATGAGAAAGGAGGGGGGAAAAAGAGGGGGATTAAAAGTATCATCCACAAAAAGGAAGATTTTGGAGGTGAGCAGGGAAAGAAGATCAGAAGAAAATTAAAGGTATATATTTGTGAATCAAATAAATGTATGAATGCATAAAACTTGCCAGTCTGACATGGAGATGAATGTATATCTTTCTCTAAAGCTACAGCCAGCTCATCACTTCATCCTAAAGGGTCTTGCATTGAACACTAATCCACAAGTCCACAGTATGTGTGGGCTCTCCCTGACAAGGACAAATGTAACTCTCTGTGAATAATAGTCAGCACATGGGAAAGGAACAATTTAAGCCTAATTTTAAGCAGAGCCATCACTGCTCCCTCCACACACCTGGCACAGCTACACAGAAGGATTTTAGCCAGCTCTGCTGTGCCTTGTGATGATCCTTGGAGTTCAAAACCATCACAGAGACAGCATGGTACAGACTAGAGGGAAAGCTGTTGTTTATGTGCAAAGGGAACACGTTTCAGGGTAGAGGAAAATAATATTAATGCTCACACCTGCTGCAGTTTCCTAAGAGTGTTCATAATCCTCCCTCCCTAAAACTCATGTCTATCTCCTTTCAACAAACTCAGCTCTATGGCACTACAAATAGAAGCCAAATTAGCAGCCCAGGCTCCATGGAAATGTTTTTGAGAAGTTTGCAGGTGGGAGGCATTTTCATTGCTCTATAGTGTGATGTTGACGGGAATTTTCCTGTTCCTCCTTCTGTTTTTCCCCCCCTCTTTGTCTGGCACTCCAGTAATTTCATTACTTTCCTTCTTAGTAAATTATTCCAGGTGGCAATGTATCAGCCAAAGGGCAAAAAATAGCTGTCATCCACAGAACTACAGGGTCAGATTTTTTTTCCTCTTCTGAGTGACTCTGCAGTGTCACTGTGCAGACTTTTCTTGGGTAAGCATGTAGAAATGCATAATTTATTTGAGTTAATTCTGGAAATCGAGGACAGAGCTACAGGCACTGAGGATTCAGGATGCAGCTGCATTTTGAGCCTCCACTCTGAGGTCTCTGCTTGCAGTAACTGTACTGGGGTGGGAACCAGAGGGAGAGGAAAAGTTAATTTTTAAATTATTCTCTGTATCAGCTTGATGGCGTAAATTAGAAGAGCCTTAGGGTTGTTAAACTCGCATTTCTGTGGAAAAGCCCATTGTTCACAGATGACAGTTCAAGAAAATGTATATAAAACAGCCATTACGACTTTAAGCAGCAAATTATACCTGCAGTGGACAACATTTGTCAGCATTAAAAACCCCTCAGTCTCTCAGCTTCCTTTCCTTGGGAACTGCCACGGGCATGAGAGGGAAGAGCTGGGGGTCAGCAGGATGGAGAAGTGCAGCTTTTTTTTGGGTGCTGCTTTTTGGCAGGAATCCTACTGGGCATCCCCAAGAGCACAAGCAGGCTGCACATGAGCACACACCCCATTTTTTGTGGCTGCTTCTCCTTTCCCACAGGCAGGTTTCCTTCCTGCAGTCAGTGAGGTGTGGGGCTGGTGCAGGATGATCCCCATGGGATCAGGGTGCATCAGACACTCCCCTCTTCTTGGGAGATGCTCACAGCCAACTGTAACCTGAAGCCCTCAACATCTGGACCATGTAGCTTTCCATACTCACTGCACCATGGTTGTTCTCAAAAAGAGAGGGGGAGAAAATAGAAAAGAGCCCATCCTTTTCAAGGTTAGTTGAAAGGAGCAACGTCCAACTCAGGTAACCCAGTTTCTGGAGAAGCTGCAGTCATTATTTCTCCATGTTTTCAGAAATACTTTACAAATACTTTCCTGACTGATTGCAAGAAACCCTGTGCTGTCCTCAAATGCCAGCTCTCATCCCCACTCAGGGACTGTCAAAGTGCCTTCTTTTTTTATTTCTGCACTTCAATTTTTCCAGGTGCACCTCACTGGATAATTAGGGAAGTGTTTTTACTTCTTGTTAGCAGTCAGTGGCTCTGAGTGTGCTCAGGTTAAATCTTCCCTTAGTGTGTCTGCAAGTCCAGAAAGTTCTGTGCTGGTATCAAGCACTTGCCTTACACTTTCCTTTGTGAGGAAAATTCCTGTAGCCAGGGGTTTTACTTAGAAATCAAAATTTCATAACTACGTGCTGTCCAGTTGCACTGCAATTAATTCCTCATTAATATCAGCACACAGTTACTCATTAAAATCATTGCATATGTCATTGATGTGAGGACCCTCAGGGTCTCAGCTTGTTTTTGGTTCTGATTTGAAAGAGGTGATCAGCCAGATCCTCAACACTGTCCAGACTCCTTGTAGGAAGAAGTAGGAGTTGCTGTGGCCACAAATTATCACTATTTGTGTTATTTTCTTTTCAGAATTGACAAAGGGAGGGTCATCTTATTGTTAGCCTCCCAGTCCACTTTCTTATAAGAAAAAGCTGCCACTGTTTGTGCTCTGAGTGATGACTGTCCTTCTCATGGCTTCCTGAGGAATGATGAGCACTTTGTCAGCTGTAATGATGGCACTGAGGGGAAGGAAAGTCACAGATTATTCCAACATGTGCTACATCTTCTAAACATGCCAGAATACATTTTTCTCAGTCCTTTTACATCTTCCATTATGGTCCAGCAAGCCCTGCAATATCTGACACTCATCGCCCACTTGTTTTCAACATTCACTGGCTTTACACTGACCAAACACCATTGATCAGCTGGGTTGACTCAAGAAGACCTTCAGGATAAAATCACAGAAATGTTGGATTCATAGTAAACTCTCTGAAAATACCTTATGTCATCCAAAAGATTGCTTTCTTTAGCTCTGAGGTTACAGTGGGGAGTGCTGCACCCATCTTGAGCTCTGTAACCCAAGAAGAATTTTCTGTGCCCAGAGCTCCTCTTGGGGTCTCTGACTTCAGCCTACTCCCTTGAGGGGTCTCTGTTATTCCTCAGATTTTCATGGCTTCATTTTATCCAAATTCTGTAACAGCCTGGAAGATGTCAGGAGAGCACTACCATTGTGCATTAATTAGTAGGGTGACAGTGCAGTATTAATTAGCAGAGGGTACTAATGTATACAGCCTCTATGCTCTGGAGGCCTAGTCTGAATTACACAGACATCCCTGCAGCAGAGTTGATATTTTCCTGTTGAATGGAAGTGTCTTTTCCTCAGAACCAGGCTGTTTCTCAGCTGAGCACAGAGGCACACTCTGTGAGTTACAAGCTGTTAGGAATTCAGAGAGGTACTGAGCCCTGCCTCACAGTTTTTCTTCACAGAGCATTTTTAACTGCTTCTTTTCAATCAAAACTGTCAAAATGATGTTGCAGAGCCCACAGCCGATGCAAAGTGAATGTGTGGGGCTCCTTTACTACAGTGTCATTGAGCAGAAAGATCAATTTCTGTTTTGGCAGCCAGCTCAGCTCAGTGAAGCCAGGGGAAAAGTGTCATTGCTTTCAGCCTGGATCGGATCAGGTGAAAGCTCTCTACATCTCATTATGCACTTCATTTCAGCAACAGGCCCAGGCAGGCTTTTTGTGGCTCTTTCACTTACTTTACACCACCAGCTGGAGGTCAGGACACCAAAAATCTCCATTTTGATTTTCTAATGAATTTTGTGGCTATTCCCAGAATCCTGATCACAAAGTCAGGGCAGTATGTCCCTTCCAGAGCTATGGGGAGCTTAACTCCAAGGAATAATTTATTCTGTGTTGTACCCCTTGCCATTGAGGTTTTCAGCTGGACTGGGACAAAACCATACTTTCATCTGAAATCATTGTTTGAAAATGTCCATGAGCCTGGATCCTTGTTCTAAATCAAAATGTTAGGAGTTGTTTTGCCCATTATGTTTCTTCTCACTCTTCTCCCCATTTATAAAGAACAGTGTAAAGCACAGGGCTTGAGAGAGGCAAAAGGCACGAGACAGAGAGGTGGCAGTTTTCAATAAGGTTAAGATATGTAAAGACAAACTAAAAAGGTCTGAATTATTCCTCTTTGAGAGAAAACAAGGAGAATATGCAACTGAGGTATACAAAATCACATTGTACAGTGAAGGTCAAAAAAGAGATTTGATTGCTGACAAGGGACCAAAAGCCAGAGACCGCTCTTTCCAAAGAATATATTATATAATGCATATTTATCTTGTAGAACTCATTGCCACAACAGCACTCTCCAGAAACAGTAGATGGCCTTTAATAGCAAGCAGGAGATGTATCATTATTCCTTGTTGGTTTAGAGATGAAGGCAAGAAGCAGATGATGGGAAGGGAAACACACTGTGTGTTGGTGACCTCATCCTCTGTCCTGAACTGAAAAGGAGGAGCTGACTGTTCTTCTACCTCGAAGCTAAGATTTGCTACCTCGAAGTACAGAGATAAACAGATTCAGGGGAGATTTCAAACCACAATTTTCAAGCCTGAAGATCTGCTTTTGGTAGTGGTCATGGAGTGAAGCTTAAAGAGAGGCTCAGAGCAGGACAGTCAGCACGTAGCATGTTTTAGCAAATACCCAGCAAGACAAAATGGAGCTGGCAATAACTGCACTTGGAGGAAAAACTGAGCCTCTGCATGCACAGGTGAAATAACTGTGAGTGTAATTTACCTGGATCAGTGCTCACAACAAGAGAGAGCTCCAGGCTGGCAGTGAGTGGTAACATCTCTGTGTTTGCAGCCTGTGGGCTTAATTTTCAGAGAAGATATCCTGACCTTCAGATGGACATGTCATTTGACCCAAGAAGTGTCCTAAAATCCAGAGTGTTAACTCTTATTCAAGATACTCTCCCAGCTCATGGCTGGGGATGTTGGATTCTTCAAAGGATTCCTGTAATCAGTGAGTGACAGGGGCACTGTTCCTTCGTGACCTTAGGTCCCCATTGACTGTGAAAGATAACATTAACATCCCACTGTACCAAAATTATATTCATCCTTAATTCTTTCCAGAGAGCAATTGTCAACTTCTATGGACTCTCAAGTAGCTCAAGCACTTTCACCCCTGGCAATTAATTCAAAAGTATCAAGAGTTTTTTAGGAGCTGTTAAGGACTATTATCTCCTTTTTCCACTAGGGAAAGGCCTCCAGAGAAAATTCAATGATACTTTCTATGTTTTGACAGTAATTGTGATTTCCATATTAAAAAAAAAAAAATGAATTGTTGCCATTATCAGTAGCCCAAGACTGTAAATCAACACAAAAGCAGTGAAGAGGCTGGGATGACATGGACATTTCAGCCTGCAGGGTTTCTGAGGGACTGTCCTCAAAGTGAAAAATGATGTCTGGAGTTACAGATGGCTGAACTGCTGAGGATGGGCAGAGAAACCCACACTAGTGTCTGATGGTTTCTCAGTCCCACTCCACATCCAGCACCTTCCTCCCCCTCCTTCCAGTCACAGGTCCCCAGGTTTGGAGTCAGGTGGGTTCCTGGCACACAACCCATGCTGCACACTGGGATTTCCCTGTCTGACAGAGCAAATCCATACACTTGACTCAAGAGTCCATGTCAGCATGGATGGCAAAGCCGGGTTGGGGTCAGTGCTGGCTTTCCAGAGCTCACAGGTCACAGACACCCCTGTCCAACACTTCCCACCTCCACAAGAGGCACAGAGCCCTCCATAGGGACTCTGGAGGGATACAGTGCAGAATTAGCCAGTGACAGGTTTGCTCTCCTATAATTGTCTTTTCCCCTCAAAATGGAGAGCAGAAGGAAATTGCAACTCTGGATGATAATTGCCATCATTTTTCCATTCCTTCTCACACAAAGAAAATTAATATTATTGCAGAATTCTGCCATGAAACTTTATCAGTTCCTCCTTCGGATGCCATTGGCAAAAATAAAAAAGAGAGAAAGAGGTTATTGAAGGACAAGGGAAAGGCAGGTAATTGCAAATAAAATCCACTCTATGGTCTTGAAAATCCCAGAGGAGAAACAAAACCAGGCTCTATATACCTTAGCTCATAAATTACCACATGCCAGCCCCATCCACATGATTACCAAGAGAAATTTTAAAAGACTAGGTCTTTAGCCATGTCACCATCCTCCCAGTCATGTCTTCTCAAAGCACAGCTCAGAGGAGCTGCACCTCACCTGAAAAAAACCCCATAATTCCCAGTCCCACAGGGGACTGGGAAGGCACAATTCCTTAGCTTTTATTTGTGTATGCATTTTTAAATCTTTTTTGAAACACCTGACCCGTAAATAAACTGTTTAAATATTATTTGCAGCCAAAACTTTATGTTGCATTACGGGTCCTCTGATAAAGAAAAATGCAAGTTTGTGTGCTTACCATATTTTAAAAGAGCACACAATATAAATCCATGTAATTATCAGCTGCCTCTTCTCCAGCATTTGAAATGGAGAAATCAGTATGATGAATGCAGCACAACAAGAGTCCTATGAATTTATGGTAAGAATGATCTTTTTGTTTTTTCTTGTTCATTGTTTTGCTTTTGGTCAAAACTAGATATATATCAAATTTTTGTATTAAGAAACTTAAAGGTGCATTACACCTACCATAAAATATTCACTAGTTTGAAGTAAACATGGGAGCATCTAGAAAATTAAGCATTGAATCACTGGTAGTTCAACTGGTCAAAAGTTTTCAGTGAAATATTTCCTGACACAGAATGTCAAGAGATTAAATTACAAAACCTTTTGAGAAAAACTCTTGGTTTAAATGATTCAGGCTTGAAATGAAAAAAAAAAAAAAAAAAAAAAAATACAGGTCACACTGACTTCACCTTAAAATGTAATTGAAATACGTGGAAAAAATCAAATTGGTAAAACTCAGAATAAAATTGTCTTGTTGGTCATAACTTCTTGCTGTGTCTTCTTTCAGATGGTAAGTTACAACCGGTTTTGACTTTTCCATTTTTTCTATTATGATTCAATATGAGAATTCTCTGTGGTTCCAAAGGATAAACAAAAATCTAGGTACCTAGGCAGCCTATAAAGTTTTGTGACTATAAAGTTTTGGACATAAACAGATTTTGATGAGAGGTTGCAAAGCAGACTGAAGAAACTGATGAAGCACAGAAGGTTATTGATGAAGAGATAATGAAATCCTGGTCCCAAAAAAATTGATTTTAAATGGGAATTTAATGGCACTGGATGGAGTACACCCAAATGCTAACTTTAGCCTAAGGAGATAGATTAGTCTTCCTGTATTTCCTCTTCAGATGGTTGAGAACAGCAAAATCCTACATTCAATCATCCTCTACAGGAGCTTAGCTGGAGCCTTCCTCTATCCATTTACTCTAACAAGTCTGGGAAGGCTGCCCTCCATCAACACCCATAAGGCCACTTAAAAGGAGCTTGTGCCTACTGAGAGCAGGCCAGGCCTTCACTCACAGCTAGAAATAAAAATCCCTCAGAGAACTAAGCCTGGGATTCCTACAGGTATCAGTTCTTTTGCACCCAGCCTGCCAGCATGCTGTCCCTATCTTTTTTTGCTGGAGCAGAGGAAGATGACTGTCTCTGGGAATATATGTTTTATTGTGCCTGTGGGCCTAAATATGCTTTTTGCACAGATAGCTGACCTGGCACTCTAAGCAGAGAGGACTGATGGCTGCAGCCACTGTAGGAATTCACTCTTGGTGACAGGAGCAGTAGCTTGAAGGAATTGCTGCTGTGGCTCCTCACATCTCTTTAATCATTTGATTAAGGTATGTTTATTCAGATCTGCCTGCATGCCATGTGTCTTACTGAGCCAAAAGAGGAGGGATGTTATGTCTGGGGATAAAATCCTTTGTGTTCCACAGAAGAAAACTTCAAAGGTCTCTCCACCCTGAGCATAATTTCCTTCAGCCATACACTTCCTCCTACATGGAGGGAAGTTAAGCTCAGTCTCTGCTACCCTTTCTTGGGTAAACTCCAGGCCAGCCCTAACACCACTGAGCACTCCTTGTACAGAAGAAGCTGCATGGTTATCAACAGGGCATTTCACATCTGGTGTCAAAAACTAATAAATAACTTGCCTGTCAGGGAGTGCAGGCAGGAAGACAACAGCTAAGTGTTTTAAAGTCACATTATGTCCAGCACAGTTCTGTGACAAAGAGACACAGACTTAACTGCACTTGTGCCCTTTCCTGCCCACAGTGAGATCTAGGACTTGGTCACCTTCCTAATACAATGCCCTGCAACCTTCAAGCCTTTATGACATTTTTCAAGTCATTTCCACACTCCTTGGGAAAGCCCAGTCCACTTGCATAAGTATGGAATTAAGCATGAGCTTAATCCCAAAATTATGCATACAGAAATATTTTGTATTGCTCATTGGAATCTTCAATTTTAAAACCAAATTGAAGAAGACAATATTTCCTAAGGCAGGGTTTCCATCTGAAGAATAGGATAACACATTTTCCCCTTCAGCAATTGTATAACCCAAGACAACAAAGCATCAGGAAGAAGAACCTGAGGCAGAACTGCCTCTGTGTGAATGAAATTTCTCTGATAGTCCTGGATAAATGGGGAAACAACACCGAGATTTCAGAAAAAGTCCATGAAGAGACCCAACAACACCCATATGAAAGCCAAGACACCTCAACTTTTGGCCATATTCCTTCCAGATGGTTTAAATCCATGCACATAAGCACAGTGTCACACATTGGAAAAAGCCAGACTTTGGCTGTTTTTGTAAATTAAATTTAGTGACGCAGAGCTGGTCCATGGTGCTGCAGGAAAGGTGCAAAGCTGCAAGCTCAGTGTGTGAGTCAGTGGGTCTCAGCCCTGATTTTAACAGACCTGGATCTCCTCAGGTGGGGAGACAGTCAGAGCAAATGGAGGAGCACCTGGGGAGGTACTGCAAGGCTTGGGAAACCTCAGGGCTTGTCCCCTGGTGTCCCCAGGCTCCCCAGTCATGGGCAGTGATCTGAGCCCCCAAGGCCTTGTTCCCATGGGGGCCAAGCCACTCTGGCAACACCAGAGGAAGATGTCTCAGGGACAAGTAGGAAATCACTGGCCAGCACTTCCCATTCCTATCCCTGAAAGGCAGTTCCTAATCTATTCCTTGAAATTCAGTTGTTAATACCTTAAAAACACATGAATGCTAGCTATTGTAAATCTGAAGAGCCTCCTTACCAGGCAGAAATCCTGAGTGCTCAACCTTCCCAGTGCCTTGCAGCAGAGAGTTCCATGGTTTAATTGTCTCCTGTGTGAAAAGAGTTTTATTTGATCAGTCTGGATACTGCTGCTTTTCAATTTGCTTGAATTTTTTCAGCCACTGCTGTTACATTAGATGATATTTAATATGTCTTTATCATACTCTTCTTCATTTGTTTCTTTTCTAAGGTGACCAAACCCAGCATTACCTTTTTGATAAGAAACATTTTCCCAAATAGTGCCCCAAATAATTTTCTTTGCCCCTCTAATAATGTCTTCTGGTTTTCTTTAAGATAGAGCAGCTATTACTGTACACACATTTGAGGTTAGGCTTCATATTATTTTTCTTGCCATTCTCTTTCTATTCCTCATCCATTATGTAACATTTTCTTTCTGGGCTTCAGTGGCATACTGAGCACGTGGGATAGAAGCTCTCATCTCTAACCATCCATCCTGATTTAAAACCCTGTAAATTGTGTAGAAAACTGAAAACCAAACCAAACTAAAACAAAAAAAGCATCATCTGTGCTATCACAGTATTACAATGCTCCCTTGTGATACCAATAACTGGACCAAATCTTTTAGCAATTCCCAGGTGAACTTTGCTATTCTGGGTAATTTTTTTCCATAGCCCATCAGTGTTGAGGTGTGTAAAACCTTTCCAGGTGTGGAACAGGCTAAAGGGAAGACATGGGAGAAAGTAAGGCTGTTTATTGCAGGAGATGCCTTATGAAGGGATGACTTCCCATCATAGTTAAATTCAGGCATTGGTGGTGTGGTCAGGTACATCTGCAGGCACTCCGGTCAGTAAGCAGAGTGGTCCCAATGAACAGCCACAACACAAATTAAAATAAATTCCCATAAGATACATAAAAAGCTAAAGAATTTACCATATTCATTGTCCCTGTCCCATCTGTTGATCCCCGGTGCTGTGTTTGCCCCAGATCTGGTTTATTCCCTATAATGAGAGCCAAGGGACAAAGAGCTGCTCATGAAAGCCAGAAACTAAATTTAGTATTTATTATATCCTGCCCATGTCCAGAGAAATTGAGTCTGGAGCCCACAGCTTTGTATTCTGGGCACTAACCCCTCCCAGGTGGCACTGATGGACTTACATGAAGACATGAATGAAACAAAGTTGTGATCTGAACTAAAGGAAAAATGTAGGTTGGATATTTTTGTACAAGTCCAAACAGTATCCATCAGGGACGAGTAAGAGAATTTCCTAGGAAAGCATCTCCTCTAGAGTTAGTTTGACTTCCAGCTAGCTGATCTATGAGAACAAAGTTATTTATGGCTCATTCATAAGTGAGGTTGAAATCCATTTCTGCTACCAACTTCTTGCGTAAGCTGAGTGCTAACAGTGTCACTGAGTTCCACAAGCTTTTGTGCTTTTGCTTTAAATCCTGGGGTAACAGTTATCAACAATTGATACAATTCTGCATGAGGCCTGCGTGTTATGAGCCCCAGGAAGGTGTACCAAGCTCTGAGGGTTGCCAGCAGCCTCCCAGAAATGGCTGATGAAGAATTAGCCAGACAGCTAATCAGAGGTGTTTTGAAAAAGCAAAAAGGGAAATCAATTAAAGTGAAAATAACAAACTATACAGAACAGAAGAGTAAAAGCTGTGCACAGTGCAGGAAGGTCCTTTGCACCTGCCAAGACACCCCAAAAAGCCTCAAGAAGCTCCATGCTCTCTCTTAAGTATTCAATGATCTAGGAGGGAATTTTTGGCATGCTGCATTCCTTGCAGGATAGCTCAAGGACCCAGGGGGTACCTTTGTCTTGGTACTGGGCTAATTATGGTAAGAGAAGCATAGAAGTTTCTGGTTCTTCTTCCTTATAAGTTCAGGGATGAGGCTTAAACTCTTTCCTAATATGGAAGCACCTGCTCAGGTGTGGGGATGCACTGCAGCAAACAATGATACTTTAAGTGACACATTCCTGCAAGCCAGGAGAAAGGAGCATGCAGAAAGGCAGGGAGAGTTTGGGTATCACCACTGTGGGCAGCTCGGGGGAGGCACCCTGGCTTTGCCACCAGAGGGGTGGTGGCAGTGGGGAAAGGAGCAGGCACAGGTCCTGCTATCAGTCCTGCTATCAGTCTCCTGCTATCAGTCCTGCTATCAGTCCTGCTATCAGTCTCCTGCTATCAGTCCTGCTATCAGTCTCCTGCCTGAGCAGCTCAAGCCATAGCAGACAGGACAGGGGCTGTTGGTCTGTCAGATGTCTTGCTGGCCACACTTTGGCAGGATTCCCTGTTTCCTCCCCACCCCCTCATATTCTTTGCTCAAACAGCTTGGATCTGCAAATAGTAATCTCTTGACAGCTGATAAAGAGCTGGGCTGGGGCTTTGTGATGACGACAAGATAGGGAGAAGTGAGACAGGAAGATCTACATATTTCAAGGACTGTAAAAAGGTGCTCTGCACTCACACAAAGCCATGTTCCACATCCCCAGACATAAGACCCTGACCAGAAAAAAGTCTCTCCTGGGGCGTCTCAGAGTTCAGCAAGTCACTTGGGAATGAAAACAGACTGACAAACGTCACCAAAGAGATTAATTTGCATCGTATTTTCCATCCCTCTGTCAGTACTGAAGTCTCAGGATTGTCTTGTGTTGAAATGACTCTCAAGATGTTAGAAAATGTTTTTTTTTCTCAAGCCCTGTTCTAAAGAAGAAGTCCAGGAATCATTGGCTTGTTTTTTAAGGTTGTTTATTCTTTCTTATCTAATACATTTTTCTTGGCCTTGCTGAGGTTCTTGCAGCAGCTCAAGCATCCCTGACTCCTGACCAACTGATGACTGCCTGGCCTTGGGGCGGCATTAACTCTTTATACTATGTACTACATGTACTATATTTACAAAAGGTTACCAATACTTATTACCTATGTTAGACAGTCTATCTGTACTCTAAACCAATCCAAAAGTGCAACCACCACAGCAGAAGACAGAGGGGAAGAAGAAGAAGAAGAACTCAGGGCACTGCCCCAAATCCTCCATCTTGTCACATTCACCTCCATTCTAAAAACCCAAATCTACAGAAATTTTACCTGGTGATAAACTACACTACTGTTTTTCCCACCTTGTGTCTTGCAATTCCTCTCTCAGTGTTGGAAGCTTTTCCCATGGACTGAAGTCAAAGCCAGTCTCTTCCTGGGCTCTGTGCCAGGGTTTCCAACTCCCCTGTACAGATCCCAGACCCCTCTGTACAGGTATTAAATCCCCCTGTGCAGGTATCAAACCTTCTTGCTCAGGTCCCAGACATTTCTGCCAAGGTCCCTGACCTTGGACTCCAACACTGAAGGGGGAAGAGGAATCCATTGTATCCTCCTTTTGATGCCCTCAGGAAATGCAGTGGCCCGCTTCATGTTGCAATGGGAAGGTGGCATTTCCTACTCTTCCTCTCCAAAGCTACAGCTTTTCTGAGGAACTTGCTGTGCAGAAGAAAGAGATGGGGATGTAGGAGCCACAGACTTGACATCTGAATATTTGTGTCATGTAACCTGAGGAGGAGCATGTCCTCTGTGGAATTTTCCCCCATCTCTTTCTCCATATCATCATTCCCCATGTAGGGTTCTTTCAGGAGGAATACCAGAGCATTTTATGTACCATGAATCAGTTCTGTGCCATCTTCACAAGGGCATTTGAAAAGGGGTGCAGGACACCAGGTCACCATTTCTCCATGTCTGGTATGAAGTTCTGGACCCACCTGTGCTATGGAAAAAGTGCACCCTTGTGGGATCTCATAAATGCAGCTCAGAATTGTGCTCTCCATACTTCTACTGCTTCACTACTCAGGTCTATCAGCCAAAGCACCTCAGAGGCAGCTGTGGGGTTCTGCCTGCAGGGAAACTCTGTGCAACCCTAAACCCATCCTGGAGGTTGCTATTGCACAGCACATGTGGACCTGCCAGTGTTACAGGGCTGGATGAATCCCACACCCAGGTGTTCCTATTTCCAGGAGCACAAACTTACACTAAAAGCTGAAGAAAACTTTCAGAGCCTGGAACAGTGGTTTAATTTTCCAGCCCATTCCTGCTCACTGTCTGAGCAGAATTCAGGATCCTCCCATAACCTGTTTATGCTTCCCTGCTGTGCAAGGCTTTTACTTCACTTGCTGTAGCAGTGCACACAAGGCTGTTGCAGCCTGTTTGGGAGGATATCCACAAAGCTGCATCCCTCTGGCTGCCAGATGCTCATCTTCACAATGCTCAGCCTCAGAATAGCTTCCTGCTGCCTTCTTTGGCTCACAAGTAATTCTTCTGTTATGATCCATGACATAGAATCATTTAGGTTGGAAAACACCCTTAAGATTTGGATGCAACAAAGATGGGCTCTGTTGCTTGTTTAAATACTCTGACAGGGGGTTTGGTTTCTTCCCAGCTCTTCACAGCCTTTGTCATGTACCTTAGAACAGCCCCACATTTTATTAGCCAAGTTGAACTACTTAGACTCAGCCATAAAGTGCCACCTATCTGATGGTTTTCAGTGCAGAATTGTCCCTGGGAGCACGTTCTGTTGGCCTTTCATGTTGTAAAACAATTGTGTGCAATGATATGAGGCCACAAAGAGCCATGATGGATAACTGGTTGTTAGTCTGAGTTTTCCCAGCTAATTTAGCTCCTCCAGCAACATGAAGAAAAATGCTTTGAAGAAATGTACTCCAAACAACCAGTGTCCCCTGTTGGCTTTCTTTAGTGCTGGAGAGACATTTATTACCCTTTCCTAGAACAAAATATGGTGTTAAATATAAAAGCAGTGGTTCAAATGGTCATAAAATGTATTGGGGCATACTATGGATTTAATTGATTTCAAAGCTTAGATTTAAGAAAAATTTATAGTCATGGACTTTATTTTTTCAAAAGCTTGGCTTAGTTATTTAATATTGATTTTAGGATTATTATAAAATACATTTCTATTGATTTCTGTGAGGAAAAAATTCATCACTGCAAGAATGTCTGGTTCTATCTAGTGGGTGGATGAAGATGTGCACAGATCTTTCTGGCTCAGGTCTTTGCACACTGCAGTTGAGTTGGGGGGTGAAGCAGAATCACAGGCTTCATGTCTCAAGATAAAGCAAAATAAGCCATAAAAAAAGAAGCAGAGACCATTTTGGTGTGCTGTGGATCTTGTTAATAAAATGTGGTTGATTGGTCTCCCTTGTAGCAAAATTGTTATAATATTGCATATCTTTGCTTCAGTCAATTTGCCAATCTGTTTAGCAATTCTACCTTAAAATATATTCTGTTATGAAGTTTAAAATAGTTTTATAAAAGAGGTGTCACTTAATTACATTCCTCTTGGGCTAGACTGTAACGCTTTGAATTGTTACTTAATATAAAGTGGGACAGTGAGTTACTTGATTTCCATTTTTTAGAATACATTTCACAGAATGTCAATTTGATCTTGATTCATAGTAGGTAACACCCAGTTATGACAATAAATCTGATTTCATCAACAGACTGGCAAATGCCACTCAACTGGAGTAAAAAAAATATATTTCTGGACAAAAATGCAAGTAAAGTGAGTTAAACAGGGAATACAATTCAGCAATGGCAGGCTAAGCTAAGTTAGGAAGAAATTTTGAATTTCAAAGCAAAATATATTGATGTGAAGTCAAGATGACTTTAAAAAGCTGAAATATTCAAAGGATGGAAATGCCCAGATTATGAATTCTAGCAGCTTCATCCCTACTCTGCACAATATTAAATGGGCACACAGGAAAAGGTAAACTTTTAAGCCATGCAAGTCTTAAGCATATTGGGATAGCACATTCTATCTAGTATGATGTTTTTCACCCATTCATTCCTTAAGGAAAAGATTCTACCAGAATTCACTATAAACCAAGCCAAACTGGCTGATTTACGTGAGTCTAGAGCTGCTTTTCTTCACCAGGGTACAAAATAAGAAGAAACACTCATGTTTCTACTTCTAGATGTCTTTACAGAAGGACTGAGTGGTCACTGCTCACATTAAATTCACCTGTTGCCTTTGAGGACTGCAGCCACAGCATTATTTTCCACCGTATTTGTAAGCTGGGAAATAAAATCAAGGTATCACCTTGTGACATGTTGGCTTGGGTATATGTTTACCACAGCGCTTTTCTGCATGTAATATATTAGGCTTGCTCATGTAAAACACCATTCCCTGTGGTAGGGGAGTTAATGAAACTGTTTCATTAACTTAGGAAGTACAGGCTGGAGTTTTGGGGATTTTGTTTCCTTACAGGCCATAGTGGCTGTTTGACAGCAAGAGCGAGTGTTTGTGCAGTACCAGAGCACTGGTCATTGCCACTGGCAGCCCCTCCAAAGGTTTGTGTTAAAAATTACCTCCTGTGCAGTGCTTTGAAGAAAATATCACCGTTACTTATATTGATTTCAAATGTCATAGAAATCTAGTCTGTGACTCTTTAAGATCTGAAGGTTAAACTTTACGCCAATGTCTAGAAATCTTGATGGCAGCAGCATGAGCGTGAGCAGAATGAGTTAAGGACATTGATGCCTTGGGAGGGCTGATCTGGAACAGAGAATGGAGAGAGCTAGAGAATAAAGTAGGTATTTATTGAAAGGCCTTTAGGATACACCTTGGGCAGGACAGGGCCTGACCAGGGCTACCCAAGGTGGACTTAGAATGGTCACAAAAAATAGCCATCCAGTCACGAGGTCTTACACTTTTATAAGTTTTGGGCCACTTGCATACTGGGTTTAATTGTCCAATTACAGCTTTGTGTTGTGAAGTCTCATCCTTCTTGTTTCTCTCTTTGGTCTACCATTGTTTATGCTTTTGGGCCTGAAAATTGTACTCATTGTCCTTGGTCTTCAGCAAGAAAAAAATTTGTTTTGTCTCCCTACTCTGTGAAGAGAGCTTACCAGCACTTAATATGAGGCTCAGAACTACATCCCTAGGCAGCACAGAATCTGAAAAACATGAAAGCTAAAACTGAAGGCATCACCATCAGGGACTCCTGAGCAAATCATGGAGGAAGGGAGGCACTAAGGGCACTCAGCACTCAGACAGGAAAGGGCTTATAGAAGCAGCATTCTGCCACAGCCCTCTTTCACCTAAAAGGCTTACTGGTCATCAAAAAGCAATACTGCCCACAGAATTGAGGAAATTGTAAAGCTCTCATAGTTTCTACCAGAGAAGCCTCATCCCAAGCCTGTTGTTGTTGTTGGTGTTCAGGAAGGAGCCCCAACAACCTTCACAAGCTCTGGCTGACACTGCAAATGACTTAAGGACTCGACAACATTTACTGCTGGGAGAAAACATCACTCTGTGAAAGCCTGTCCTCACAAACCCAGAAAATATCAACCAATTTACAAGTAGCTAATATCAGCATATCCTCCAAAATCCAATTAGTGGCTCTAACCTTGGGTCTTATCCTTGTCCAAAAATACATCTTGTTCCTTTCCACAGTGGGTTTGCACTCTACCCCCTCCCCAGCACTCATCCTTCAGTGGCTGACTTTTCCGATCCATGCCAAATTGAAGGCTCTTTTCTGTGAGGTAATTTTGTCTGAATTGCCTGTGCACCCACCCATCCCATCCCAATTTAATCCAAGGCATCTTGTTTTCAAATTAGTTGCTATCTTAAACAGCTTACTGCCTTCAATCTGTTCATTTCAGGATTTCGTTTACCTCCCTGACAATCTCCCATTTTACCTCATTTCTTCCTCAGGCTGCAGAGGCCAGCACAGGCTAATCCCTCCTCATAACCCAAAGTCCAAACCTCCAGAGTATTTCAGATTTTCCTCCATAACACCTTTTCAATTTCAAACCTCTAAGCAGTTTTACTAGTGCCCAGAATAGCACATAATATTTATATTTTTCAGTACAGAAAAATAACCTTTACTTATTCATGGTGTATAATACCCCTTCTGTGGAAGTTTGGGGTGCTTCCTCCACACCTGTAGCTCTGTGACTCCTGTAAAAGCACATACAGGTATCACTTTTTCACTTGTTGTTTCAGTAGACCTTCTCTTTGCCACTGCATTGGGAAAAAATCCAATTCTCTGAATACTCCTTCCCCCAATCTCTTCTTCCTCAAGTTTTCACTTTTTATGTACAAATGTCTACAGCTCCTTCCACGATACCAATCCCTGCTTTGTCCTTTACAAGCCCCAGAGACAATAAGTGCTGATTGCAAGTAAGATATCTACATGAAATGAATCATGTGGTCTACTCATTTAGTCCTTTTCTCTTCTTAGGTGAAAAATCAAAGTCCTCTCACATATAATTCACAATGGATGAAATTCACTGCTGAGCAGGCCTACCCAAAGGCTGTGCAATGAAGAATTGCCTTTAAAGCACTGTTTTGAAGGTTTCTGAGAGCTTAGGGAAGTGAAATGTCACGGTGCCAGCCCTTCTGCTCAGGGGTGAAATTTCACTCTTTGTGAATTTCAAAGTTTGATTTTTATTCATGTGCTGATTGTTCAAAAGAGCTTGAAACATGGGTCATGCCTATGCATTTCATGGGTTTGTTGCCTTATCAGTAGCAAAAATATGCAGAGATACCATTATGCAGGGCTTGTTTCCTCAAAGGACTCAATTATTGATTTACTCATAGATGATTCGCAGAGATAGTGGTTGAAGTTGTAAATGCTGCACTTTTCTACAGGAGCAGTAGACACAGGTCACACTCTTATTCCTCTTTCCTGATGGGGTGAATCCCAAATCTACTGAGATTTTAAAGCTGAATCCTTCTAGAAAGGCATGCATTGCAGAAAGATAAAGATTCTTGACATTATTGTCATTCCTAAAGTTTGTCAAGCAATTCACTTCTGTGGAATTCTGAAAAGTGACTTAAAAGTGGCATTGACTGAAACCCAGGACTTTGATTCACATAAATGTGCGTGGATGGAATTTCAGGAGCTTTTTCTTTTGCATGAACAAATAGAAGGTCCTCTGCACAGATGTAGTTGCAGAGATGTTGATGCTTTGCACACTGTTCTTCCCATCCACTCCTTGAATGTTTTATTGTTAAGATTACAACTGCATGAACCTTTCAAGAATCATAGCCCAGCTCCCATATTTCTCTTTCAGACAAGTAAATTCACATTTTAGGAAGAGGACTGAAAGGAAAAGGTCCCAACAGTGTAAGTCAGGGTTGGGACTGAGCACACAGGACAGCAGTGACAGCAGACAGCCCTGAAGCTGACTGTCACAGCCCCCATGGGGAAGAAGGGAGGTCAAGGGAGATCAGCAACCTAAGGATTTCCTTATTCTCTCCATGCAAATATGTGGGGAATAGGCATGGTTCCTCAGGATAACAGAACGGGATAAAATCTAAATGGGAACAACTTCAGAGCTTCCTGCTTCCAACTCAGTGTTTGCTAACACCCCACATCCATAAAACTGAGCTGTAAGGAGCACTGCACAGCTTGCATCATTATTATCTGTTAAGACAACTTTCATAAATCAAGATGGGCTTTAAATTTGCCCACATCCTTTTAAAATTTTGCAAGGAATTCCACAGGGAACAACAGTAAATATTTTTTCTCCAGCATAACCAAAGAAGGATTTTTGCATTGGGCTGTGGGTGGGGGGGTTTCCCTCAGACTTCTTCCCCCTCTCTTCAGGTCAAGAGCTGCTCCCAGATTGCAATTTTGCAAGGAGCTCTCCTTTTCCCTGAGCCTGAGATGGTTCATTGGCAGGGAGCAGGTCTGCCCCTGCCTGGGAGACTCAGGTGTCCTCACAGGATTTGTGGCTGATCCCCCTGGCACAGTCTGGGCTCTGGATTCTGCCTCCCCTGAGGCTCTAGGGCAGAGTTGTCTCAACCCTGCAATGAGTTCTTGGCCACATTTCTTGGGCAGGACAAATGCTGGAGTCTGAGATAATCTTTGCTTTTATTATCCCACACTTCCCAACCCCAATGTGAATGACAAACTCATACAGTGAGCCTTTCAAACAAATTTTATTTGACTTCCTGGCAGCAGCAAATATGTACTTATGGAATAAGGTGCTCCTTTGGCTTTAGCACACACTGTGGAACAAAGTTATCCCTCCTCTTAGCCTTGTGGCAGATTGGTAACTCCTCCAGCCATTGCTCCAGCAGCCAGGTGGATGCTCTATACTGGAGTTAGCACTGCCTCTGCTTTTTCACTTCAATGCCTTCTCCCCTGTGCCACTGGGGGTCCTAAACTTTGCTGTAGCAGGAGAGTACCAAGCACCATCCAATACAATGGAAATAGTTTGTATATGCTACATCCCTTCATCCTTAGTATCAGACTCACTGTTTCCTTCAGGAAAAAAAATGCAATATAGCAGTATTGCATTTGTCACAACAACCAGAGTTCAACAGATTTGAACCCCGCAACAACGTGGATTATTAAAGCCTGGGAGACTCAGTTTGGAAATTTGTTTCCCATCAAAACCTCTTTGCTCAAAAAACACTGCTTTGCTCAAAGCTTGTTCTGCAGGTCCCATCAGGTATTGCCAACCAGCAGACCCCTTGGGTCATAGTGTGGGTTCATTTTCTGGGATGCATCAGGTCCTTGTCAGTGGCTGCAGGTAAAACTTTTGAGTTAAATCACTCATATAAAGCTAGAACTTGATCAAAGCTTCTTGCAAAACCAACAAAGATTGATTTTAGACGTACATTGGTGTTGGGTCAATTTATCACTATTCTTAGTGTTTATTTCATAGCAATGCTGTATTTCTTAAAGCAGCTGATGTGCTTTTCCAAGGTTAAATATGTATTATTTTTTGCAACATTGCAACATTTTGGAGGGTTTGATACACGTTAATTTTAGACACTGTTGGGAATGGCCACAAGAATACTGAAAATATTTGTTTGTTTGCTGTATTGATTTTGGCAATAAACAAGTCAGTAAAAGCTGATGAAGGAATTCATGTATGTTATGTATGAGTTATAGACACTTTCAACATTTTTCTTTCTAACTCACACCTCAATAACATTACAGAAAATGTATTGTGTCAGTTTCATTAGTCTTCGCCTTCACCTTCCAGAAATATGATGGAGGTATTGATTTTACCAAATTAAAATATAATCCAAATCTTTGGCTCTATGAATTTATCTGAATTTTTTTTTTAGAGTGCACTGGTTTTCTAACTAGCATCAGTTTAGTCCCCTGACCTGCACTTCAAACACAAGTATATAAAAATGATCTATTGGTTTCTCATCTAAGTGGTTGTTTAGAGACATGTTTTTGTCTCTGGAGTCTGTAGTTTGGCTAACTCTGATTAGGCAGGCTGGGCCTCAGCTCCATAAGTCTGATGCCTGCTGCTAAAAGAGAGTTGTTCATTTGCTGGCAGTAAATAATGAAATAAAACAAATACAATCTGTAATAGAATCAAATGTGAGCACAATGAGTCCACAATTCAATTTGGATTTAATATAGCTGCTTAATCCTGTTAAGGGATGCCCTCATGAGAAAGATGCTTTAGCAGCCCAGAGCAGGACTGAAAATGTGAGGGAAGGCTGTTAAAATTTATTTTGTGGTTCAGGAGGGGATGAGGGGAGTCAATAAGGGGTGGGAGGGGTCAATCAACTTTTGCACCACAGACCCAAGTCTGATGGACAGAGTGGAGGTTGCTGAAGTGAGTTCTGGAGAACATGGAAAATGTAACAAATCCCAGTGTAGGAGAATGCTTTGTGTTTCCTCTGAATTCTGAAAGTTATCTGAGAGATCCAAGGTGCCAGGGGAGGTGTTACACCCATCTGGATACAAATCACATTTGTTGTGTTGTTGCTGTGATGAAAGTGTTTCACAAGAAGCCAGACTCATCATTACACGTAGCAAAGGAAGATTCACCTGTGGCAGAAAAAAGAAGAGAGAAACACTACAAATGTATTGTCATTAAACAGAAGTAGAAGCAGTCATTAATTTTTGTGAAGCCATTGTTTCATCTGGGAATAATTAAGTCTTGCAAGAAGCAGCAAAAAAACTAAGCAGTTACATAATAAATTCTGTTTTTTCAAGATGCAGCCCTTAAAGTTGAGTCACATTTTTCCTGCAGGAAATGCACTTTTTTTCTTTACAGGCATAGAACATCTTCCACCGGAATTCGCTGTGGGGAACAGGTGGTGTCTTATCACTCCAGGAAGATAAGGAACCTACTGTTCCCATAAAACAGACTATGGAGGAAATTATCTGGGTTATTAGCATCAGGATGTGGAAAAACACACATCTCTACTTCAGAGGCTGGCACTGCAGAAAAAATCTAGGTTGCTAAAATCAGCTCCTTGCTGTATCATACCTCAGTTATCCCACAAAGCCACTGTTTCTTCCTGTCTCTCTTCAGATTAATGCCTCATACAAGAGACATCAGCCAAGAAATATTTGCCACCAAGTTCTGGAAATGTGTCTTTCTTTGTGCTCTTCAACACTTGATGTATTCCCCACTTCCCCTGTTTTGAAACAACCTCTCCTGAATCATCCAGCTAGCCACATTCTTGAAAGTTTTACTAAACTTTATTTGCAGTAAAAGCACTGGCAGAACAGTCCTTGTCCAGTTTATTTGTATCCAATTTGCTGGGACAGTGGTTTCCAACACTTAATATTTCTTTTACTGCACCCTAAAACATTCTCTAGACATGCCCAGGTTCCTCTGTAGCATTCATAAATCCATCAACAGTGTGTTGTGTTTTACTTTTTTTCTGTGTTTTTCTCAAAGGTCTTTATGTGTACAGAGTTTCTATGGATCACACACTGGAAACAATTGAATTCCACTGGTTTCTAAATCTGGCTCCCTTGATGGGACAGTGCTCAAATGGTGTGGTTATAAGTGGAAGTTGTGATGTAAAAGTTCATTCCCTGCTCTTTAGTGTCCAAAATTGGGGAAGTTGTCTCCTCTCCATGTGAGCATTCCTGAGCAGATCATTGGTTAACACAGAGGTTTGGCCCAGGAGAAAACTGTGGCCTGTGTACATCCCCTCTGGACTGACTCAGCTGGTTTGTGGTTGGTATCCTAAATATTCCAAACACAATTCTTGAATACAGTGCAACAACAATCATTATAAAAGTGATCTTTCTGCACAGTGGGCCTGCTGTTTCTAGCAGATTTCCTGGCCATGGATGGAGTCGGGTTCCTGCCTTGGATGCTGCCACTGGGGACTTCCAAAGGTCCTTGACTTCTTAGACACTTAAATTAGATGCCTTTGGGAATACTTTTCCACTTCCACTGCATGTCAGGCAAAGTGTTCACCTAAGGCCATCTCTGCATTTTCACCACCCTTAGTTTTTCCACAAAATAAAAAACCTTTGTTTTGATTTTGGTGGGTGATGGTGACATATATCCAGAGTGGAAGATGACAAAACTGGTCCTCAGAATCAGGGGTAAGTTACCAGGAAAGTCACTCAGTTACAACAGTTTTCTTCTCAGTTATGCGTGGAGCAATCTGAAGGGGAAGCTTTGAGGGAGCATTGACATATCTCAATAAGCCACTTCTGCAAACCCATCCTTCAGAGCAAATTCCTTGCCAATGCCTCTCCATTTCAAACTCTGTTGGTGAGGAGGTGTAGATGGAAGGAACTGCATCCTTCAGCCTGGAGAGGTCATGGTAGAGCTGCATTTTGGGTCCTTGTGTGCTCAGGTGGCCTGATCTTCAACCAAGTTAAGAGCTCAACAGAATTACAGCTTGACATTATCATTGCATGGAGGCATTTAGATGGCACCATAAATATACATATTGCTCCAGAGAATACAGATAGACATATTCTCTGCCCTAAAGACCTCAGAATCTGAATAATGAAGTAAAATTACAACCCGCACTTAATCTATTGAATATCTCCCATTGCACAGCAGACCCTCAGCTACTTTAATAACAGGGTTGTATCACCTAATCTCATGCACTGAATATTTAGTGCTGAATTAAAGAATTGTAGTTATTGAGTGTTAAATACTATTTCCTATCCATATCACATATATACTGAAATAATTTCTACATGGACTGCTGGATTAAGAAACACTCTGTCAGACATCCAAATACAGCTTTCATGTTTGTTATTGTGAATGAAGTACAAATATTGGGAAGTACAAATATTGGGAAATACACTCAAACCATTGGTACTCTAACCAGAGGAAGATGTTTGTGGTTTTAATGAAAAGAGGGAACAGCTTCCTGACTCTTCCACCTGACTCTCCAAGGGAACAAAACACAGTTCATCTCTTCTAAGCAGCAGGTCAGGGATTCTGTCCCAGCCCCTGGTGTCATGTTCCCTACAGAAAACACCAAACCCCTACAAAGAGTATTTTACTCTGGGGTGCAAAAGTCAGTTCTGATACCGGCTCAGATATTGTCTTTAGGAAAGAAAATAATGCCGTTTCTGAATGATTCCAGATTTCTGGAATTACTGATTGTGTTCCTGTGTGCATCCATTAAAAGTACAATTGTATCTTTTAAAGAAGGAAATAGAGTGGAAATGAGAGAGTTATACTTACCCTACTCAAAGAAAGAATATCAGACCATAAGAGGACGTCCTTAATTGTTGTCATTAATGTAACAATAAACAAAAGCTGTTGTCCCAGTCTGGACCTGTCAAAGAATGCAGCCAGCAATTCTCCTGCTGGTAAGTTTTATCTGTTGGATGCAATGTCTTCGTAAAACAAGATACTGAGTAATTCCATTTTCCTCAATAGTCCTTGATAGTCAAGTGCGAAAATTTCAATATCCCAGTGTTCCCAAAACATATCCTGAAGGACTGGTTTTTTTCACTGCTGTCAAACACTGTTTTCTGGAGATATGCTAATTTGTGATTGTATTGTGTGATAAATTTACTGCTTCTCAGGGGCTCAAACAGAAGAGCTTAATGGTAAATCAAAGAAAAAAAATTAAGCTGGAACTGATGACAAACCTCTAAAGAGAAGGTTGGGGGAAATAGGTAAAGTAACAGGAGAAATGGACAAGAAATGTGATCCCTGTAACTAAAAACTAGAAGTCCTTTTTGCTGATTGATATCTGGGCCTGGGGAACCTTGCTAGATTTCAGAGATCAAGAGTGGTTGAAGAAATCCTCTCTCCTTTTTCTCTGAGGTTCATTAGGTTGCATCTCCATGGCACTTTTCCAGTGGCACTAAGGAGTTATTCTTCCCTAGTCAGCCATGTGGTATATGAACTATGTAAATGCCCTTCTACATGGTAGCCAGCTTTTTGTGGTACCCATATCTAAGACATTCATTTAAATAGACCTTATTCATTCCTATTCAGCCTATTAACCTTGATTGTAGCCCATTTGAAAGTGTTCCTTATTAAATATTGTACAACATTTTATATTGTATATAGATTGTACTGCCTTTCTTTTGGGTTCATGGTTGCTGATAAGCGCAGGGTCCCTCTGGGGACCACATATGGCACAAATTAACAAAGTGATCACTTGGAGCTGCTTCTGGTGATCCATATCTCTGCTGGCATTTGGGAGAAGGCAGGACACCAAGGTATCCTGCTGCTTGCTCAAGCTCCCCAGTCACACCAGACCATCCTGCATTTGGCAGTCACTTGTCTATTTCTAATTTAAAAATGTCAGAACTTATACTTCCTTCAGACAGAAGCAGAAATATAGGTCAAGATTTCCTTTTATTTCACAAAAGAGAATTATTCCTTTCTGAACATCCCCGTTCCTGGCTTAGGCTTGAATTCACCTCACTTCACCTGATGACATTTCTCTGATTCATGCAGGGGATCTGGGGACACACTGAGCTGAAGGGAGACACCTCTGTCAGATGCACAAAGTTAGGAAGGAGAGGGGGAATCCAAGCTTCTCTATTTGGAGCTGCCAAGAGCAAGCACTGTGTAATCCAAGTTCCTACACAGCCAGGATCCAGCTCCTCCTGGGTCTCTGTGGCAGTAGCACAGAATTATCAGGGATGAACCTGTGGTCTCCACTCCACCTCTGCAGCTTCTACCGCGGAAGACACACGGGATTCCTAAAAAGGGCTTTAAAGTACCAGCTCCAGCTGGCATGACCAAAACAACCAGTGTCTGTTTAAGTAGAGGAAGGTGAGAGGAGGAAGAAAGCAGAACAAATGCTCATTCATGTGATTAAGACATTACAGGAGTGTGTAAAGGAGCATCTGGAGCTTCACTGCTCCATCTCCCTCCAGCCTGAAAGGCAGGGAAGCTTGGTACACCTGTCACAGAACTGACCAAATACTTGCAATCCCACCCAGTAAAAAGCACAAGAGCACAGCTTTTTGCCAATGCTGGAAGCTTGCCAAGCTCTGTGGTATTTAAGCAGTCATGACTTTGTCTTCATCTGCACAGATTAAATATGGATGTGCGTATTAATTATGTAAATGTGAAACTGCAGATCTCAATCAAGCAGAGCCAAGGATACACTATCCTTTGCAAGTGCTGATTGATGCCATACACACACAAAAAACATACACACAGAAAAACCAGAGACCATTCAGCTCATTGCTATGTGTATTCTGGAGAGGGGAGGGAAGGAAGAAGGGAAATTTGGAGGTAAACAGTGTTTTGTAATGAGAGTGAAACCATAAATGCCATAACTTTCTGTAACACCTAATAGTCTCTACCCAGCAAAGCAGAATGCTTACTTAGCAGAAGACAGCTTTACAAGATGGTGATAACATATATTTAAAGTGAAATTAACTATATCAGCTTTAGTAAAGACACTCAACAGTTTGAGTCAAGGGTTTAGGATGGGCTTTGGCATAACACGGTAGAAGCACCTGATTTTGGTGTAACTTCATATAAATCATGAACAAGTGTATGGGAATCAGTGGTACCATGTCAGGGAAAGCTTGATGCTGTGGAACAGAGGATGGATAAACTTTCCAGGTTTGGCTTTGTGATGGGTAGCACCACAGATTTTGACCTGCTTGTGTGCTTATTTCTAAGCCAAAATGTATGATGCAGGCTGTCAAGGAAGGTGAGTTGGACTGTGCATGTGAAATTTCCATATTCCTGTCAATGGACACAAAAAATGGTGTGTTGTTCACCCTGCAGCCAAAAACTTATACCCATCTCCACTCAGAAGAGCTAAACAGCACTTCCATGTTTCCTGGATATTCTTCTCTCCCCTGAACTAATTGCAGCCTTGTACCTGAAGGGAACTACTAGAAAGTTGGAGAAAGTCTGTTTACAAAGGCATGGAGTGATGGGAAAGCAGGAATGGTTTTAAACTGAGCGTAAGTTTAGATTAAGTACTAAGAAAAAATTTTACCTGTGACGGTTGTGAGGCATTGACACAGGTTCCCAGAGAAATTGTGGATGCCCCATCCCTGGAAGAGTGCAAAGGCAGGTTGGATGGGGTTTTCTGGTGGTATGAGTACAAGGGGCATTTTTAGGTGAGATAATTGTAATTCATATTCTGAATAGATGAGTTAAGGCAGTAAAGTCACCTGCAGGTTTGGGATCAGCATCTACCCCTCTCTCTGCTGCTCATGTGCTGCTCCTTTCCATCCAACGGATACAGGTCTGGGATTTAGGGCTGCTCTGTCCCCACTGATGACTGTGGGAGCTGGTAGGGGATGCTCTGGCACTGTAGACTTGGCTGTGCAGTTGCTCTGGGTGCAATGAAGGTGTCAGAAATCCCTGGAATATCTAAGTGGACTGTTAGCACATAAATGCCTCTTTGATAATCACAGATCTTGGACATGCAGAAGGCTGCCTTTCTACACACATTCCCTTTTTCATGTCTATTTTAGCTGGCTTTGAAACTGCCTCTCTGCACACCTCCCCCTTTTCTCTCCTATCTTAGCTGACGTTATATTCCAGAGCTGAAAATCTATGGATAGACACAAGCCATTCCAGGAAACAGGTTTTCCTATTGAACTGCCTTTGGGATTGAAAGCCAGCACACATATTTAAAGGTCTTCTCTCCTGAGAACCTGTGAGCCTTCTCAGTTTCAACTTTCAAAAACTTTTCCAGGCCATATGAGAGAGTAGAGCTGGAGTGAGATAGCACTGCCTAGAGAGAGAGCACAAGGCAAAGGGCTGGATCTAGATTATTTTAAGGTCCTTTCAAACCCAAACCATTCCCTGATTCTATGACTCTTAAGGCTCCCTTTAAGTACATTGTCCACTTATCTGAAAAATTCTGCACTATGAAACTTGGTATTCCTGTTCTTGAAATGAACTTTCTGTTGATTTAAATCTATTCTATGTATTACTTACTTGTGGTCTCACTTTCTTAACTACCAAAACCTGTCCTCTAACCTCTTCTAAGCTTCCTGTGATTTGGTATCACTGTCAGAGTGTGCACTGGCAGCTCTGGCTTGGTTTGGAAATAGAGCTGTCTGCTAAGGGAGGCAGGAGCCTCACTTGAAATGGAGAATGTAAATCCCCTCCCTCTGAATTATTATAATTTTGAAATTAAGGGGCTCTCAGGCAAAGATATGGGAATAGGAATAACAGTTCTTCACTAGGAAAATTAAATGTAAAAATGTAGTACAAAAAGACCCAACCAAGCAAAAAGAAAATATTGACAGAGTCAGAATACAACCTGACACCCTGTTGATCAGGATGTTGGTAGCAGTCCAGTTAAGTCCTCCTGGAGTGACAGATGTGGTTCTGTTGGAGCAGAGATGATCCTGTAGGAGGGTGTAGTTTTCCTCTGAAGATCCAGTGATGGTGAGATGGGTCTGGTCTTCCTCTGGGAACCCAGTGCAAACAGGCTCTGCTGGTGTTCCAAATCCCAGGTTTTATCCAGGTAGGAATGCTTGGTTCCTCCCCCTGGGTGGAGCCTCTCCCAATGGGATGATGTAATTTTATCACTCATGCAGTGAGCCTCAATGGCCCATGAACAGCAGAGATCCCTTGTAGGGAGGATGGGTGATGGAAGAGATAAAGAACACTGCCCCACCTGGTTTTCACAGATGGTAATAGAATACATACTTTGGGTTACATCTTGCATTGCAACCTAAGACAAACTCCCACATATATTTGTTTCTAGAAGGAAATTTGGGTGTTCAGGTCTTGAGCTGCCTGTTTCTAGAATCATTCCCAGGTGTTAAACTTCAGCCTTCATTCAGGTAGGTTCTGTGTTTGTTATTATTGTACTCAGCACACAGCAATTCATTCCCTTTCACATCACCTACTCACTCACATTTTTATAACTGAAAATTGGCTGGTCTTTCATTTGGCTAAAATGGAAATTAAATCCTGAGAAGCAGAAAAAGTAGCATAGAGATTACATGAATTACTATTCAGCACCTAAAGCTTTCGTGTGAGCATTTAAAACTGTTTCTAAATTATTTTTAAGATAATCTAAATTGGCAATGAAGCTTAAATCACAGTCTTTCTGGATTTGTTAGACATAGACAACAAATTGCCTATAAATATATATTCACACACTTTAAATTCACCTCCTGCTCACAGGGAACAGAAGCTTTAGCCTAACTTTTACTCCTGAAGTCTGTAAAACTTTATTCAAAGGTCAACTTAAAAACTATTAAGAAACCCAATCAAGTGATAACCTTGTAACAATTTGAACAGTATATCTCTTTGACCTCTGCCCACACTTCTGGCAAACCTTAAAACACCATGTCAGCTTTGAGATGCAAATGTAAATTGAGTGGAGTGACAGCGATGAAGAAGTGTGTGACAGGACACCTTACCTGTGGGCTGCATTACAGATGAGGGGTTCAGCACTCAGATTTCCTCAGGAAAGGACAAGATTTCGTTTTAGGTTTAGTGAGCTAACCACAAGCACATATTTGAGCCTCGGGTCTTTTATGAAGTGTCATAACTGGTTCCCTAATCATAGTTCAGCTGCAATTCTCTGGACTAAGTGGACTGGCCACCTCTGCCATGTGTTTTACACAACTAAATTCTGTCCTCTCAATCCCATTTTTTTTCTGACGTAGATATGATACTGTCTGGACAGGACAGAGAAAACATGGCAGCAAAAACAATTAGATTGGATGTAACCTTTAGTTATTGCCTGATACCAGACTCCACCAAGAGGGTTTTGTTTTTCAAAATTTAAAATTTAAAATTAATTTTCTGCTGCCAGCCTGAAGAGTCCATGTTAGGTCAGCATTCACCTACCATGCCCCCATATTTTGTTATTTGCTGTCTGGTTTGAATCTGTCACCTATTCTCAAACAGACAGTATCTCATTAATAAAAATCAAGGAGAAATCCCAGCAGTTTGTCAAATTAGAGAGATTGGGGAGGTTTTTCTCAGAGCTGACAAAGAAGCCAGAACACAAGCAGAGAAACTGAAACTTTCCTTTTCCTGGTTTTTTGGGGGTTTTTTTTGTTTTGTTTTGTTGTGGGTTTTTTTTTGGTTTTTTGGGTTTGTTTTTTTTTTTTTTTTTGGGGGGGGGGGGTTTTTTTTTTTTTTTTTGTTGTTTTTTTTTTTTTTTTTTTTTTTGGGGGGGGGGGGTGTTTGTTTTGTTTTGTTTTGTTTTGTTTTTGTTATTTTTTTTCATTCCAGGTCAAACTGTCTTATGGGAAAAATACTGGGGAGAAGTTGTGTATCCTGCTACCTCAGGTCTCCCTCTGAGGAAATGAAACATTTCATCTTTCAGTGCACAAAACAGCTGAAGATTTTTGTCTTTGAGAATTCTTGCAGAAGCTGGAATGACCTTGAGATCTTTTATCTTTCCTCTGTGTACTTATACATATTACATGTTTGTGTGTAATACAGTTTGAAGCCATTGTATTTAATATTGTGGCATTAAGGAGTCAGATCTGGGTTAGGAGAAAACTCACCCCCACCTCACATCCAGCTGAAATCCATGCCATAAAGAGAGCTGAAAACATTTACCTGGGAATCCTGGAGCATATATGAGACATTGTGGTTTTGTCACCATGGAGATGCAGTTGTCTCTAAAGCTCTTTGCTTTCACTTTGCCATCTATGTAATAAGTGTGGGAAAGGTCACAGAGACAGAATAAGGGAGGGAAAAACCTACCAGGAGTGTGAGGAGTGCTAAATGGTCTGAGAACAAATAATGTGGATCAAAATATTTCCTTTTCCTATAATAAACTACAAAAAGAGGTAAATGGAGACCCCCACTCCTTTTGTCCCCAAAAATATTCAATTTTTTTTCTTAGAGAACTTTAAATAATTAAAATTTTTCTGCTACCAGGCCATAGAAGAGAATGGTAATAGAGGGTGTAAGATATAAAAAACCTACAATATTTTTAATAGATAGATAGATGAATAGGTGAATAAATTATGGTCATAAAGGGCAAATCTTGACAAGTCCTGGCAAAGTCTTATAGCAAAGTGAGTGTTAAATCAAGGTTACCACTGCATGTGATTACTCAGTTTGACTAGGTATCTACAACTTCACACTTTCACTTGCTCTTATATTTCTTATGTGCATCCTGGGAAGCTTAAAAGTTCGTTTCCACTGGGTTTTAAAAAATCTCTATAGATGATTAAATTAAATTGTGTTGGGGAGAATCAAGGAGTTAATCAAAGATAAAATCCAGTCAAGATTTTGCTTGGAAAGTATGTCAAGAACTGCCCAGTTACACTTGGAATTTTTTTATTTTTTTTTTTTTTTTAATCAGTAGCTTTTTTATTGCCAAACATATTCCACAATACATCCACAAGTGTTCTTGAACAATGTGATTGCATTTTTTCATTTGTAATAGCATAAATGAAAACAGTAAAATGGGAATAGTTGGAGCATCACCTCTAAGTAATAAAATGTCTTTCCTCAATTGTGTTCAAAATCACATTTCTTTCATTTGCTTAAGGTCATATATTGAAAATGAAAAATTGACAGAAACCTTTGCAAATTTGAAACTCAACCCAAAATCTGTTAAATACAATTGCTGCTATTTACAATAAACTGTTGATTCCAGAAAATCTAGTTTTCAGAACATGATAAAGCCTTGATCACCTGTCTGTGTCTGTTTTCTGCTATTTTCACATAGATTAAGTGCTTTCATCCTTACAAGACAAGTATTCCCCAACCTGACAAGCAAATAGTTCCACTTCTCACAACAGATATTTATGTACTACAGTATTCCACACAAAGTCAGCAAATTTTAACCTTATGCTCAAGGATTTGCCATGGTAGAACTAGTTGTTTCTCAATGTTTATTAGGCTTATTTTTGGATTTTCTTGAGGCTTATTGTTTGGATTATCTTGATAGTTTGAAGCCTTATTAGTGCTCTTCAAAATTAACACAAGTACAGGACAGGCAGATGTGTTTGTTTATACAGGAACAGGTGAACTTCAAGTGGAGTTGTTTCAGAAAAATCTGTCAGATGCTAAAGGGTTTTATCAAACTGGCAGAACTTCAGCCCTTCATGTCAGGGCTTTGCATTTTCTCCCCTTTTCTGACTTTAACAGGTTTTGTGTAGCTGGATTTTCTTGCTCTACCATTCCCTAACTCTGTGAAACTATCCATTTACGATCTGAAATCCTGTGCAAAACAGCTTAGCTCAGTGGGGCTAATAAATTCACATCCCTTGTCAGATGAAATGTGCTTGAAGTTCAGACATACTATTAAAGGCAGAGCAACTTCAGCCACACTCTCATTTCTGAGTATGAAGACATAGAAACTGGATAAGATAATTCTAATTTACTATTAGGTGACTGAAACCTCCACATCATCAGTGTGAATGCTGATTAGATTAATTGGAGCATCTGCAATTGGTTCATTAAAAAACAGAGGTTTTACCTGTCTTCTCCCTCTGCTTTTTTTAGTGTGGTCTGAGAGCAGTTTTATTAGGAAGCTCCACATAAACTGAGGTCTCCTATATTGTATCTCCTGACCTCTTCTCATACCCTTTTGGGCCCTAAATAATTGTCCTTCACAATGAAGCTTTTCTGTCTGATGCTCTTTGCAAAGGTGAGAAAGCTCACCCCAATTAACATAATATTTTAGTTTCTAATACCCTTAATGACCAGAGTCTTGGGCTCAGTTGTGCTTAAAATTTCCCATCTCCTGAGCAGTAACAAGTCTAAAACTTTTTAGTAGAGAAGCACTTGAAGAGAAGGGTTTGCAATCACTGTGTGTGTATTTATGTGTGTGTAAATAAAGTCATGAAAGCTTAAGATGAGAGTTTTGCACCAAACAAGAACAATATAGGTTATTAATGCTAATAGTACTAAAATGGGAGCAGTATTCAACTGGGGAAGTATGAGGAAGAACCCTTTGTTTCGTGTGCAGTTAATTCACCTATGCCAAAACTCTCTTGTCCTGCACTCACCAAGTGCAGATGTGGTCTGCATTCAACCTGTGTTTCAAGGTATGCCCAGAGAGAATTGTCACTCTGGAGTTTTCCAGCTATATGTGGGTTCATACAAGATCAATCTGGTTAAAAACAGTCGTTTCTGGATTCTGCACCATTTTGAATTGATCTGTAGCATATAGAGACAAACAATTTAATCACTGGAAGAATATCAAACTGTGTATCAAACTCCCTAAGATCTGAAATAAATAATTGCAAATCAATCCCTTTTTCTACTTTAGATAGACAATATATCCATTAAAAAGCTGACAGCTCATTCAATGTTGAGGGGAAATAATGTTAATGATGTTTGAATGCTGCCAAGTATTGATGTGGGAAAGGCTTACTAAGCATATTCCATGATCATTTCTGAATTATTCAAGTAACATTTCTTGTTTGCCTGTCTAGGAGATCTGATCTTCCTGCAGTCTGCCCTAGAGTGCCGTGGCACAGCATGCCTGGCAGTCAGGGAATTTATACCACTCCTTTCCACCACTGGTGCTGATTCTTACAGGAGCAGGACAGTGCCTGGCAGGAGGAAATGCTCATTTCTGGGGCAGCACAGACAGGGTTCTTCCTGTGCACTTTCATACTGCAACAAGCAGAACCCCTGGGGTGAAATTCACCACAAATTCCATCACAGTGGAGAGGAAAGTCCCCACAAGCTGCAGGGTGAGCTCTGCTCTTTGAGGACAGTGGGGCTGCTGCTGGGGCAAGCTGTTCACAAGTTCCCAAGTGGCTGAGGTGCCAGATCCCAATCCATTGTTTCTGAAGAAGGAAACAAATCCCTTTCTCCTAAATTTCTTCCTCCCAACACCCAGAAAGGAGAGTGGAGAACAGAATCAACGTCCCACTCTTAGACACCACTCAGTCCATGCAGGATGAGGAGTCAGGAGCACTGGACCCAGAAAGCAACCAGTCTTACAAAACCAGAAAAGCATGTTCCTCTGGCTTTTAATTGACTCCCCAATGTCTGAAGGATGAGAAAAATGTGTGTCTTTTCTTTAAAAACTAAACAGAAAGAAGGAAAGGGGAAAAAAAAATCAACCCCGGAGCTATATACAGTCAGAGAAGAAAATGTACCCAGGGTATTGATATTAACGAGGAAAATCACCATATTTACACCATCCAGCTCTATTAGCCTTTGCAATATATACATTTTGATGATGGTTGTGATGATCATTACTGTCATTATTATTAGAGTTTCCCAGGAAACTTTCAGCTGCTGATACTCTGTGCCAGATTGAATATGGTTTTCATTGTTTTAGTATAGGGTATTTAGTAATTATAACATCTATATTCAGTGTTATCTACACCCTCTGGAACAGATTTCTTGTTCTTTTGCAGAGTCAGACCTTCCTGCAGTGTGTTTCTACTTTTCCACAAATAAGAGCATTAGCTCTACCACTGCCTCTTCAGCCTAATTTCCACAGAAATCTTGCATGGTGTAGGAAATAGTGTGTGTTCTTTTTCCCTCTGTAAAAGTTGGTTTGTGCTTTCTCCTCCTTAGTGTCTGTTAAGGTTTTATCGACAAAATGGAATCTCATTATGCTTTTTCTCAGACAGCTTCCTATTGACTGGAAGTCTTAAATATTTCCTATTTTTCTTTCCCTCTTTCCTCTTCCTTTATTTCTCTCTTTCTCTCTCTCTCTCTCCCCCGCCCCTTCACTCACATTCTAATACATAAACTTTCTTACAAACAAAACAAAAAAATATAGACTTGCATTTGGAAATACAAGAAAGCTACACTGTTGAGGGGTATTTCAGATATTTGTCAGCAACAAATTCTTTGCATCTAGGATGAAGATAATTCAGGGATGGGAGGAAGAAAGATAAAGGAAAAAGATATGGGATGGAGGGAAGATATTTACATAGCACAATTAGTGCAACTCTCTGGGATTTTGAAGGATCTTGGGACCTACTTTCTAACACTGATGTCTCTTTTTTGCTTTTGGAGGGAGGTTGCAATTGCACCAGGGATTTTACCAAAGCTGATGAGAACTGGTCTGCTTGCATGCTCAGGCAGACAACTACATCCTAGTAATTTTGCTCTAGTTTTCTATTTGCATCACAGAACTTGAGTCTTCTTTATGTACCTCCCACTACAAAAGCTAAGACCAATATATTGTTATTTCCATAGCATAAAATGCAAAATAACACACTGATGTAATAATGTCAATCCAATTTCCTGACATTTTTTAAGGAGTTTGCCTGGAAATTATTGATACACAGTGATTCCAAAGGCTTTGTAGATCCTCTGCAGAAGCCTCCTGCCCACTTGGCTCAGTCATTTTTCTTGGGTCATGCAGCATGCGAGACTGTGCACCTAATTTATTTATTATATTAGAATAATTTTTTCTTATTTTCCTCTCCCCGGATGGCTGAATTCCTACAAAAGACACAGCAGAGGCACATCAGTTATTTTTTCAGCTGTCAGATAAATACATCTTTACTTTAAAGTGAAAATTCCAGAAGATGTATTATGTATACAAATATGTTACAAGCTGTGTCATGACACACCAAGAACAAGATCTGTCTGTTCGCTTGAGGTTCCCCCAGCCAAAGTTGTTTACTTCCTCCCAGCTCTGTCTGGCTCTTGCAGGGAGAGTCTTTAATCTACATCCAAAACACCCGTTGTTCTGGATGTCCTCATTCCCTGGCAGAGGAGGTCTCTGCACCTCCTCTCCCTGCTCTGAACAGCACAGAACAACAAAGCTCACGCTCTCTGTGGAATTCATCTGCATGAATTTATGGGTCTTGCATGAGGCCACGTAATGAGAAATGCCTATTTAGACACATTGTACTTTGTTTAATAGTTGGACAAGAGCAACAAAAGAACAGCCTCTCACTAGAATAACTGGAGGGCTCTTGCTTTTTAACTCAAATGACCAATACAGTAATTCCTGGACAGCTTCCCTGACCAACACCTGATGGCCTGGACATCCCAGGCTGAGCCCAGGAAATTGACTGAATAAGTATGCAATATAGTTAATTGTAAACCTAAAAATAAAGCTGTTATGATAAACCAGGCATCAGGACCTGTTTCTCCATGCAAATGAATGTGACACTTCTTGCTGGAACCCTGGGCACTGAGAATTTTGGACTTTCTGTGCTGACAGGCACTGACCCCTGGGAGAGCACTGCATTTGGCCTGAGGCCTTGGAGGAGGCTTCCAGAATTGAGTGGTGGCACTGGGATTATGGGTGTGTAGTTTGAATGGAGGTGTGTGGTGTCACATGGTGGAAATTTGGAGTTTGGGGTTTTGGAGTATAGTGGTGTATATGGGGCAAGATGGAGGATTTGGGGAATAGGCCCAATTCACCTTCTTCTTCATGGGTTTGGGTGGTATTTTGTATTTGGGTAGAAAAATATGCATTGCAGACTACACGTGTTTGGTTATTGGTTTAAAAGTAAAAAAAGACAGTTTAGGTGTCATTTCATATTTGGAGAGTTTGTGTTTAAAAGACCTTGTAAAGAGATAGAAACAGAGCTATTTTCTACTTTGTTAGCTAGAACTCACAACTTGTGAGACTGTACTATAGATAAGAATTAATAAACAACTTCTACTGTGTCTATCCAAAACTTGAAAAATACCATTTTCCTGAGTTTAAGTATCTTCCAAGTCAAAAAAAATGAGAATGTAAATTCAACATAAAAAACACCAATGAATACCAAGAATATTTTGTTAACAGTCAAGTCAATATCCTGCCAAGAAGCCACTGTAGCATAGACACAAAAATAAAGGACTGGTTTGACTTAAAATTCATCCCAGCTAGAAGGATATAGGAAAAAAAACAATAATTCATCTGAGTAATAAGTGAGAAATAGGAGGGAAAAAATGGAAGCAAATGGTCAGTAAAAAGTTTTGCAATTTTAAGAATGTAGAACTTGGGTCATTGAGTCTGGAGTAAAAGAGCCTTAGGGGAGCCCATATTACTGCCCAGACTACCTGAAAGGAGGTTGTAGCCATGTGGGGTCGATCTCTTTTCCAAAGTAATAAGCAACAGGATGAGAGGAAATGGCCTCAAGTTGTGCCAGGGAAGGTTTAATTTGGATATTGGGAAAAAAATTTTTCTCCAAAATGATTGTCAGGGATTGGAATAGGCTGTCCAGGGAAGTGGTGGGATCACCATCCCTAGAGATATTAGAAGACACTTAAATGTGGCACTTGGGGACATGGGTTAGTGGTGAACATGGCAGTGCAGGGTTAATGGTTGGACTGGGTGATCTTAAAGGTCTTTTGCTTTAATTGTACAAAATATAGTCATCATCTCTCCTTAAAAACAGGTATATATGTTTGGCTGATAAAGATAACTGTTGATATGATAGGTTTGGGTTTCTTCAAGGCATTTGACTTTGCAACAGATGACATTTGGGTTAAGAAGTTCATATTACATGGAATTAACAGAACATATATAAGATGGCTTAAGAATTAGTCATGTCACAGCTCAAAAGGTAATTGTTAAGGCTGAGGTATCAGCAAGACTGTTTCCTGCACTGTCCTAAGAAAACAATTTTTTATCAAATGCTGCTTGATACTCTCATCAGTGACTGATCTTTTTATTATTTTTATTTTTTCAGACCATGAACACACCACTGCATCACCCCACTCCCACAGCAAACTAAAGCTGCCTGGCATTAGGACTGCTTTCCTCAGTTAATCTTCCTTTGTCCCCTGGGAAGGAGTCCATGGATTGACAGGTTTAAGACCTTTGACTGGAACAACACTAAATCTTTCTTTGTAACACTTGTGAGCAGCGCCAGAGTGGTGTAATATTTAATAATGAAAGCAGACTATTGGCACAGTCTGGTCCAATTTCTTTGGTTAAATACAGGAACCACCAGAGAATATTGAATGTTAATGCAGCTGCATGCAAGAAACAGCAACTGAGAAGCAGAAATGATTTCTTCAGAGAGAAGGCTGTCCTGGAAAGGACACATAGGTTTATTAGCAGTGCTCTGTTGAAAGACTGACCTGATATTTGGTTTCATAAAGGGGTTTAGAGAGCAACAGCAGGAGGGAGAATTCTTGTTTGACAGGACTAAATGAATTTCTGAATGGAATGGCTGACACTCCTGAATGCAGAAAACACTGCAATGTGTCTGGCTGAGGCATTTGCTATTGTGTTCAGGATCATACTATCACAATTTAGAAGAACAAAAAATTGAGTTAAAACTGCTTTCTCATATTCTTCATAGTTCATATTGTTAAATAATCCAACATCTGCTCACTGTGCTGGCTCCCAGCTACAACTCTTCCAAGGATGACTTGCAAGTGGCAATCCCAGTTGTAGGATAACTTCTTTTTGATGAGTCCCAAAGACTGGAAAAATGCCAACACCTTCTATAGAGGGAGTGATTTATGCAGAATCTTCTTCCTGCCACAAAGAATTCATAAAGACCACACTGAGGTAAAAAGGATGGGTAAGCCCAGCAGCAGGACACAGGTTATGGCAGGACCCTGCAGCAGAAACCCTAAAGCACTGTTTCATTCCCTCCCATCACCCAGGCTGCACTTGCAAAGCCTTGTTGCTGCAGGTTTGCCAGGTTGCCCTTGAAAGCTCCTCAGATGGCCCTTCCAGGGCTGCTACAGTCCCTCCTCTCCCCTCATCCTTCCTAGACCAGTTCTGAGTCACCTGCTGCTCCCTCCCCAGACTGCACAAGACAGTGAAAGCTGGCACAATGCAATGAAGAACCTGCTACCTTGTAAAAATCTACTGAAATATAATCCAATATACAGCTCAGGGAAATGTGGGCACCCTGATGTACATTGGGCTACATCCTTGAAAGAGCCAGCAATGTCCTTCCTACCCCAAGGAACCCTTTCATCCATCCCAACCAAAGCATGATAGCCAAAATTCTTTGATCTGGCTGCTCATATTTAAAGCACTTCCTTTGATCTCTGAGAATCTTTCTCCACCTCTGCCCTCCCAAGTAATTTCTGGAGAAAATTTGTTCAGAAAATTTGTTCAGAAACGGGTATTATTCTCATGTCATACAAAAGGCACAGACTACTTACCCGGGCTGCTGGCTGTTCACTGCTCACTGATTTCCCCCACTGTGTGTATTTTTGTTTAGGAAATAGATCTTGTGGACTGTAATTCCCTTCTAACAACTCTTCATATATTAATGAGGTTAGAGTTAATCTATCATTTGCAAATGGCCTGCTGCGAATCAATAAAGTTTTCATAGGAAATAACAATCCAGCTGGGTTATTATTAGAGAAAAATTCAGAAGCATTTTCAGGCAGAATAATATGATAATGCTGCTTCTATTGTTGCTGTCCTACTGATAGGCAGCTGGGAGGAAAGGTCCCAGAAACCATGTCCCAAAGAGCAGAGTTCCTGTAAGATTGTCACTAAAGAGCTCTGTAATCCTACAAGTCCACTTGGCTTTGATTTTAGGTATTAAAGAAGTTTTGAAAAGGTATTTATTTGGAAAATCAAAACACCATTTAATCTTCTGCCTCCTTTTCATTTTCCTGGCCATTTTTCACTCATAACTGTCCCATTTTAACATCGCCATGGTCTCCAAAGGTAGGATCCTTCTCCAGTTTCACTCAGTGCTGCAGCGGATTGAAAGGTGCAATTCAACAGAGGAGGGAGCACCACATGGGCAAGCTGTAAATAGAACAGGCATCTCCAAATTCTTGATCCTGGGGAGAAATTCTGAGCTCACCACATTTGGCCTTAATTTCCTGTCATTTCCTCTGATGCCCCAACTGTTAATACTGAACTGGAATTAGCTGGTTACCTCTTGAAGTGAATACTAGAGACAAAAATGGGTCTGGAGAAGGTTGCTGGCCTTTTACTCTTGTTGCAAGGTAACCCAGCACTAAAGAAAGGCAGAGAGGGTAAAAGGACCAGGCAGGGTTGGAACAACATCACATAGACACAAGGTCTGTGCTACAATTCAGCCAAACAGACAGAGGTTTCACCCAGATTTGAAGGCACCGTTGAGAGTTCATCCTGTGGAACTGAAACCATCTGTTCTCTTTAACAAGGATGCATTCAAGAATTGAGTAGCTGGAGTCAGAGAGAGTGACATGCATTTTAAAAAGGAAAGTACTGCTTGAATATTACCAGAATTGAAAATAGTCCTACTCAAGACTATGTGCCAAACAAGGCACATGCAAATTGTGCCTCCTCTATTGATGCTGAACTGAATTCTGAATTCAGACTTGCTTCTACATGCAGTAATTAAGGTTGAACCACTTGGAAGCTTAATAGTGTGTACAAATAGGCAGGTCTAGACTAACCTTTCCCCCTATATTCTGACCAGCAGAGCAAAATTAAAATCTAAAAGTTGTAAATGTCAGGCTTCAAGATGTCTGTGAGAGCTTCCTCTATCCCTAGGAGAGTGTGTATTAGGATATACTCTCTAATTACAAGGACATTTGCTATTTCCTCTAGCACCCTTTCCTTATTCAGCAGCTGAGATCAATGTTGATTATTCAAGAAGCAGCAATTCAGTATTTTGCTCCTTTGCCATTCTGTGCCTACTGACAGACTATACAACATAAACACTTCCAACCCTGTCTGGAAGTTAAAAACCTTAATTTTCTCACTAGGATTTTTCCATCTCATTATGGTCCAGATTACATCCAGATTACATAGTGCTCCAAAAACTTCTTCACACTACGCCCCATTTATAAACCAGGAGCTGAGGCAAAAATGGTTGAAAGTAAGAACTCTGCCTTTGACTGCCCTGTTAGTTATGTCTAAAAGGTGAGGTGTGCATGTTCCACACTGAAGCCTGTCACAGAGTTTCTTCCTGACTGGGAAACCCCCTGGAGATCACAGAAGATCCCACCAGATTTCTTTCCAGAGGAAACATCTTGCCTGAGGAAATACATCCAAGTCCTGCTCTCAGAGGACCCAGGGCACTGCCAGGATGCACAGCCCACCTGGGGTACAGGGTTAACCTTGATAGTGTAGGGTTTTTAGTTTTTGAATGACTGGACTTAAAACCAGCTCCAGACACCCTATGAAGGTTCCACCAGTTTGTGTTGGAGCTGTGAGTCCAACATTTCCTGCAAAACAGACACCAGGACACCAGCCTTGCAGAGAGCTGGGAAAACAGGACCTCATTGTTGATAATAATCTGTAAAAAAAAACCAACTTCACAAAGGTATTTGGGCAACCAATATGCAGTGAAACACTGAGCGTGATTTCCAAAATCACTTGGCAATCACTGTAAGGAGAAATCTCCTCTTTGGGACCCCTAAATGCTCAGAAATCTGGTCCTAAGGGGGTTGGCAGCATTATATACAAATTCTGAAGCAGAAGAAAAATCATGTTCCTTGAAAAGGCCTTGAACTATCCTAGAAATAACAGACTACATAAAAGATGAGATGTGACATGACTAACTCTTAAGCCATCTAATATGTGTTCTGTTAATTCTACATAGCACAAACTTTTTAACCAAATATCATGTGTTGGTAAATCAAATGCCCTGAAGAAATCCAAATTAGGCCTTAATGGTCCTTGGTTCCCACCCAGTTCCACCATTCCCTTGCCTCCAGGCTCTTCTTCCTCAGGGAAGGATTAACTATTCCTGAATTCTCTCTGGTAGTTATTTTTGTAACCATTTATTAACACAAAATAATTGGAAAGCTGAGTCATTTCAAAGAACAATGAAGTTAAATAAAGGTTTAAGAGCAGAAGAGAGAAATATTTCAGGCCCGGCCTTCCAAACATCTTGACTTTTAAACACCTGAAGATTTGTTCCTTCCATCTAATGAATACATGAAATGTCATCTATGCTGTATTCTTTCCATTGAATCTGGTTCAGTAATCCATGCTGTTACACTAGATTTTGAGGCTGATTCCCAATGGCTGAAAATGATATAATGTTTCATCCATATCATCCTCTCCATTGGTGAGGTTTAAAGGTTGCACAGCATTTAAGAAATAGACTTGAGACACAGCACAAATCCCGTGACTGGAAATTACCTTTGTTTAGTTTAAAGTTGTTTGAGCATGAAGTTTATTTTCACAACTGAACCAACCAGCAAACAGCCTTTAAAGGAAAATCTGAGTATCTGCACAGTAGGGACTGATTAGGTTGGGAGGAAAAGAGCCAGATGAGTCCCTCTTTTAGCAATGTCCAGTGTGGTGTGTGTGAGGGTCAGATAATGGGATATTAATAGGACTGCTGAACAGCCTTTTTTCCCCACCATGCAAAGCACCTGCCTCTATCTGTGCTGCAGCATCAGATCAGTTTGACTTGCAGTGGCTTGGCCAACTGAATTCAGGGATGAATGCAGGGCACCTACTTAGCTGCATAAAGCTGGGAATAATAAACTGCTAGTCCAGAATTGCCAAAATCTGGTTTAGTGTTAGGATACAAATACAAGCACTGAAGAGTTCAGAGAAACAGTAAAGAAAGTAATCTATATCTATATATATTTATGGATACACATACACACACCTATAGGCATTGATTCTATCTTACAGTCTGCAGAAGATAAATAGTGAACAACATTTCTTCCTGCATTTTCATTCTATAAAGTGCTTTTTCTGTTTCTATAGCAACTTCTGCTGTTTGTAACTTGCGGTTTATGCTAAAAATAACCTTATTTAAAAGGGAGAAGTTTCTAAAAAGTTAGAATAATTGGAAAAGATGGCAATTTTAAAATGAAATAAAGTCATAGACTATGCTTAATAAGTAGCCTGTTCACCATAAGAAGCACTGAATGTGACATCCATTATGTGACTTATAAAATAGAAATGGGGTTTTTATTATTGTGTCTCAGGTTCTTTGTTACAACCTGAGTTACTGCCTTTTGAATGAGTATGTAATGTCCTCCATCAGAAATTCAGCCACTTGGTAATGAGTAACAAAGAGTTCCTCCGTTAGACATACTTGTCTTTCTGGTATGGCACGGCACTCCCTCATGGAGACTGCAGCACAAAAAATGCCATTAATATGCTCCATTCTCACCTGCAGGGGTTGCAGTAGGTGTCCCACATCACATGAAACCACATTTTGTGTAGAGGAGTTTTAGCAAGGAGCTGCAAGATAAACTCTGATGGATACTACTCATTTTACATTCCTTTAAATGAACAGAAAGGTTTTTTATGGGTGATCCTTCAGCTCCAGGTGATAAAGGTCTGAAGCAGCTCCTCCCCTTGCCATTAAAACTGTATGAATAAACATGGGTTTTGAAGGGTGATTAGCCTTCTTCTCCATGCTGTGCTGCTGTAGTCTGAGCAGTGTAGAATGTTTTATAACATTTTGTATTCACAGAGAGTCCCACATTTGATACAAAAGCCTCAGCCATGAACTTTATGGCTGCAGGACTGCACCACAACGAGCAGAGCAGGAGGAATGTCCTTACACTGGGATCATGGCCTTCACTGATTTCTCTGCTCTCTTCACACCATGCCCCAGCCTCTGTGAAGCAGAAAGGGCCTTGTGTGGGACATGGACAGAGCAGCTCCATCCTAACCTTGGATGTGCCTAAGGACTTCCCTCTGGAAAGGAAGAGGAGGAAGGAATTGCAAGAAAAATGGGCAAATAAGGAGGTCAAGTTTGTTAATAAGCAACTTCCTTCTTTTGTGCCCTAGCCAATAAAAAGCAGTGAATGCAAGACTGAGGCACTGATGACCCTTGCTTTAAAATACGCTGAAGGAAATCTGAAAGACCTTAATTTTATTTTTTTTTCTAGCTAAACTGACTACTTGTGAGGACAGAGACTGCACTTTATTTGTTCTGAACAGACCACATTGTCAGCAGCCAGTAAATTAAACTGTAATAAATGGAGTCATTCTGCTGCCATGCAGCCGTGCACAGACTTTCCTGCTGGGACAGTTGCACACTGGTGTAAGCTTCTCCTTGAACCTACTTTGTTATCCACATCTTTCTCCAGGCTGATGATTGTCAATTTTTTCCTTGTTGATCTCTGTACTTTACCAGGGGAGAAGAAGGCTTCCATGCTCCCCTCCATTCCTCATTACATTCTGCAAATCACTATTTTTTACCCTCCCCTTTACTGCCCCCTTTGCCTTTTAAAATTTGTTGGACGTTTCTGAGTTATATCACATTTCAGCATGAACAGATTTTCTTGCAAGAACACATAGTTATGACAAGAGATATGCAATAGTAGGAATAGTTATCAGAATGTTACCATTTTAAGGCTTTTGGCACCCAGGAAAGCAGGTTCCCTGCCTGTCCACTGGATTTTCCAAGTAAATTTAAGTCACATGAGTTAAGTGTGGAAAACCACAGATTAACTGTCCCACTTGCTTTCTGTCTTTCTTTGCTCTTCCCACAGTTTTCAGATCTCTCCATCTTTGTTGCTGTTCTTTACACCACCAGTCTTACAGGAGACACTGGGAGCTAAATGGTCTCATCAAGCTCTCATCCTCTCTAGACAGGAGCAGAGTAGGTACCCCACTGCAAATTTACTTTTCTGACTCCAAGCCATTCTGTTCCTTTTGCATTTCATTTTTACAGTCTGCAATGCCAGAAGCAGGTGGCTTATATTAGTTAGAATTATCCCAATAATTATTATCCAAAGAAGTAAAATCCCAAGAGGTACTCAAGAAGTCAAGGTACAACATTTTTCTTTCACCAGCTTTTGACCAATCCCCATGCCAGATGTTCTACAACTGATGCCAGCATGCTTAGCCACTTGTATCTTAAATTCTTAACTGAGACAGGAGAGCTAACAGCATTTTGTTTGCTCACAGACACTCTCAGCTGTTCACAGATGATGTAAATAGATACAGATCCTAAAAAGCTGCATAAAATGGTCAATTAGCCACCACATACAAGAGTCTCTGACTCCTTCTGATGCTGGAAGATTACTGAAAATTTCAAATTTTCATTAAGATGTGGATACATGGAGAAGAAAGACACATTATTCTTACTGTCTACTTGCTCACAATGTCATCAGGTCTTTCACAGTGACAAATATTTTTAATAAAATGTATTCATATTAAAGACACCTACTCCTTCAGGAAGTTGCTGTGTTGCCTTTAAAATGCTGATATTTTAATGTTTACTAAGAAAGTAAGTATTTAATTCATAATATGACCAGCATTAATAGTAATGAAGGCGTTTTCCTGCTCAGAGGCATTTTTGGTGTGCTGTACAGAGCATGCTGTACTTTTCTAGAGATGCCAATAATTATTCAGAAAGGTTCTTCTACCACACCAAATTCAGTGCAGCTACTGAGGTCTGAGATTTTGGCAGAAAAATGTGGTGATTTTTTGCTGTGTTTATCTCTGTTGATTTCTGACTTACTTACATTCAAAGTTACCTTACAAAAAATGAGGAAGAGTGGTCTCTGATTCCTCTCACTCTCTACCCTAGGAAAAGGTTCTTAGAACTTCCTCCTTGACAGACAGCAGGAGGAATTCTCCCTGAATCTATGGAAAGATATGAGGGTGTCCCAGCTTGATGCCCAGCCCAGCCTCTGGAGGAGCCAAGGAAGTCTCAGCTCTCAAAGAACTCAAGCCAGGCTTACAGTGAGCCCAGCACAGCTGAGCAAGTCCTGAGGAGCTTCAGCATCATGGGAAATCAGGCAGTGTCCAGATAGGATCTTAGGGACCAGCACCAGTGTTTTAACTTTTGGGAGTGCTCAGAGCACACCAGCCACAATCACCTACACAGGCAGGGAGACCCCTGCAAGTCTTGTTAGGAAGAAACTTTCACTGACCCCAAAAGGGTTCATCTTGGGAGGGAGCTTGGAGACTTTCCTGTGGAAAGGCAACTATGTTATCTAGGAATCCTTGCCTGGAAAGTCAGGAGTTGCTTTTGGGTCTCCAGGATAAATGCAACCTTCAAGAAAGCTGTTTGAGTGCTGTGACACCTCTGCCTGCTCCTGCCCCACACAAGGAGGCTGCACAAGCTCAGGTTTTCCAGCCATGATGGAAAAGCTCCAGGTTTTATTAGGGATGCTGGATGCACACAAGCCAGACCTTGATGCACACTTGAGCTGGTTATGTGCTGTTTTGCAGGTGTTTATGCCTTAATGCTTCCAGGCACCACTTGCTTGTAAAAAGCAGCTGGTTCCAGGCAGAAATAGGAGATTGTACTTGGCCACCTTCTCTGCTACATCCTTCCCTTGAGAAGTTCTACCAGCCTCAATAAGAAGCAAAGAAAATATTCATAATGGGAGGTACTCTTTTTTCTTGATTGCCAGTAATGTGCACATATTCCTTAGTGGAGTATTTGTTGGGGAAGATTCAACTCCTTCCTTTTCCTTTTACTTCAGTCAATCTTTTCACTTTTCAGTCTGTGGCAAAGCACTGCTTTTACAGTGCAGGCTGTAACCCACCTAACTTCAGCCCCAATTAAGGCCACATCTGGGAGATATTAGGATCCTCTACAATTTTTGAAGTGTGGGTGTTAGGACTCACTTGTTATTTTTAGAAGTGATGTGCGTGTTGTGCTCTAGACCACTCTCGGTGCTTTGTACTTGAATATGTGTTTTAATTTGTGTTCCATTATGTTGCCTTTTTCTTTTGGGAAAGGTTTTTTGATGGCCTGTGATCTGCTCCATAATTCAAGTGGAAAGTTTCTGTACATGTAAGAGGCTTTAATGCAAGACAAAAAGTGGTTGTAATTTTAAAAAATAAAAAGCATCTGTATCTTTTACTGGAGTGTAGTGATTTATAAGCTTCTTAGGGGATGAGGAAGCCTGGATATTTTAAGAGGTGGGAGAGGTCTTAGAAACTGCCCTTTGGTCTCCTAATACACTCATGAACATGTATCGAGGGGATTTGAAGGTCCCAGGTCACATTTACTTGCAGGCAAAAAATATCTGATGGCAACTTCTGACAGATCATTTTGCCAAGGAGATGTGACTTCCACATGCATCTGGCCCCTGCATTGCCTGCTCTGAGAATGACTGCTTCCTGAGTCAGTGGGGTCAAGCAGCCCTCATTCTTCCCCCAAGTCCCTGTACTCCTAAGGATACAGGAACCACACAACCCAAATGAGACCTGATGTGTACTTTGGACAAATCCCTGATTTGGATAATTGTGGAGGCAAGACTGTAGGGAGTGCACAAAGCACATCTACTCCACAGTCTATAGGTGGTCTTAGACCCTTTTACCTTCACTAGAAGTTTGAGCACATAATGGGAGCCTAAACAAACCTTATTTCCACCCTACTTTATTTTAAAAGAAAATAATGCAGAAAAGGGGGTAAAACTGAGAGTACAGAGGGCACCAGGGCAGGAACATAGGGTAAGGCCAGCACTTGGAGGTTATCTCCAGGACAGGAGTGTCCTCTTCCTTGAATCTGGGCCATGGTAATCCCTTACTACAGAATAGGTTTATAAAGCAAAATTACTTAAATCCAGAATCTTGCCTGGCACCATTTCTAACCAGATCTGTTGTTATCATTACCATGGCTGAGGGCTGTGAGTTAGAATCCTTTTAAAGTCAGAAAACAGCTGGGAAAATAGCTTCAGAATTCATGTCCTCCCAGGATGAGTGAGAGTGCTGTGTTTTTAAATTGTTGAATACAGGGTGAACTTAAAAGAAGAGACCATTTCCATTCTTCCTGAGGCAAGAATCACTGCTGGTTTCCTTTGAGCATAGTCCCTTTGCACAGAGCGTGCAAAGCAGCTGAAAGTGTCTCTGCATGACCTCAGCCAGCCTCCAAACAGATTGAGCAGGATGTGAAAGAAGCAGCAGCCACTGAGTGTGTCTTGCCCATGAGAAATTCAGAAGGCTGGATTGGCTTCCAACTGCCTTTGAGCCCACTGTAAGGAATTACCATATCTTGTCTGGCAGGCCCCTCATGGTGAGGGAATTAACTCCCTTTCCAAAGCACATTGACAGAAAAGCACAACCAAATTCTCTCTACATCCAGTGGCAAAACTCCTGTTGAATGGTGGATGCTAACATCCTCCTGGCCAGGCTGAGAGGGAAGAGGGAGCTCTCTCCAGCTGGAACTGCAGCCTGGTAGAACAGAAAGTGCAGGTTGATGAGATATTTTCATTTTAAGAAATCAACTATTTCCATATTTTCTGTTTTATGTCAAGCAACTTACAGAGCCTCCCTTTCCTTAAAGCCTCTCCTTTCAAACAAATCCTTTTATTATCCAAAGTGCACACAAAGAAGAAATGGAACACTTAGACCATGATGAGTTGGAACCTCATTTCTACAATTTAAACACCAGCACTTCTAATCCTCTGAAATGCATGGAGAGTTGTGAATTCAGCTTCTTCTATTTCACATTTTGCATTTGTATCTGCTAGCTTTTTTNTTTTTTTTTTTTAATTCACACACATCTCTATTGGCCTCAGTTCCTCATTACTGATGCACTTTACACATTTTCTTTATGTCCAGCTGCATAGCCTTGGTTACTTGTAACACAGGGTCTGAGGAAGAAAGCAAAATAAAGGCTGTGTGTCCCCCTTGAAGGCAGGATGTCCTTACTTCTGGCATGGGGACATGTTAGTGAAGAGCTGAGCTTTGCTGCGTGTCAATACAGTCTGTGCAAGTCAGCCAATTTTCTCTATTATCCTACAAGAATATAATTTCTTTTTGTGGTGTTTTGAATACTTCCTCTCATATGGATGGTTTTAATGGATCATTTCTCCAGGAACAGTGCACAATACTGCAGGGCACTTGACATTTATATCAAGGATGTAGGGCAAAATTCCTTTGTATTTTATAAATAGCTGTGACTATGCTACTAGAAAGCAAGGGCCAGATAACATCAACCACCAGAGCATTTTGTCCCATGGTCGTACAACAGAGTGTGATTCCTGGGAGTAAAGGAGTAAAACATCTTTAATGTTTATAAAATCTCAGATGTGTTAATCTCCAGCATAACACCGTATCTGGTTTGTTGGACTTTAAACAACAATCCATGAGTATCAACCATGAAAACACCTTCCCTTCAAAGTTCCAAAAAAGATCAAAACCCAGTAGTTTTGGGGCCTAGACCACTCAATTTTCCTAAGATTTTTTTCCAGCTTACCCTTCCTGTGTTTAACAGCTTATAAATTGGATTTGGTATGATTGTCCTGGATACCAGATTCTTTTCTATTTTGGTTCTTATCTCGCCATCCTTGTCTCCTAGAAGAGCCTAAAGCAATACAATTAATAGTCTATTCCCAAAACCACTGATCTTAACATCTGATTATTTTAGAAAGACTAAGATAAAAATGTTTTTGAGTTTGTAGTCCTGTCCTTGAAAGAGTGGAAAAACAATACTGGGACACAGAAGCATTCAATTCTAAAAAGTGATTGAATATTCATGTGTTGTCTAAAATGCCTCCTCTTACCAAAGATAAGAATGATATATTCAATTTATGTGTAAGACATGCTCTTTAAAGTAGATCTTCACCACATACTAATAAAGTTAATCACAGTAAAGGCTAATCACAGCTAACAGTGAATAGTGTGGGGGAAACAAACTAGAAATAAACTGCCAGGCAGTAAACTCCTCACACAGCAGAGCCCTCTTGAAGAGCTGATGCAAACATCCCTAGACTCCTAATTTATCTGACTTCTCCTATTTTATTCACTTTCACGCTTCTTATAAATATCTGTCACATATCTGCTTAGCTGCATTAAACTCCACTGTAGAAGGAGGACTTTGAAACAGAAAATTTAAAATGTTGAACAGGCCAGTGATCACAGGACTACGTAATTAGCCAAAACAAGTAATTCTCTTCTATGGCATTACATATAAAATAATTTCCCAATAGTATTAAAAAAAAAAAAAAAAAAGACAAAAAAACCCCACACCACAACCCAGAATACCAGCAAATGGAAACAAGACTTGAACATCTCCATAATCTGTCAGTTTTCATTTTTCTGTGCTCTCTTGTTCAGAACAGGCATCAGAAATGAAATCTCGCCAGAGATTTGACTGTAGTCCTTTGACTGTAGGACTTGCAAACAATGACTATAGAAATGTCTTTAAACATGCAAGTATCTGGCTGCACATGAAAGTCTCCACATTTCTCAGTGTGGAACATCAGAGGTTACAGAAGATTTTGAGTCCTTAGATCATGCCTATTACCATTATGGTTGGACTTGACATCTTTTAAGGTCTTTTCCAACCTAAATTATTCTGTACCACCACTGTTTGAACTGAGATGTGAAATGGAAACTCATATTATTTCAGGCAGTGTTTGTCCCCAGCATCACCCTCACATGAATTACTTTGCCTTTATTTCCAGTTCCCATCAAATTTCAGGTAAATAGGGCTGCCTCACAGGCTCAGTGCAGGAATCTCTTGGTAGATTGCTGGTTATTGTTGAGCTACTTATTTGCCATTGTTCTGTGGCATAAAATCCTCTGATCTTCTGCACAGGCCTGTTTCCTCATATCCATACTGCAGAGAACCAGCCCAGATGTTTCAGCTGCTCCTTTATTTTCATTTGGTGTCTCTGAGGACAGTGAGCTTTAAGTGATTTAGGAACTATAGTGAGCTATAATTTGGAAAATGGACATAATTTCTGATTATGGGGACAAGATTTCTGATTTCTATTCAGTTTTCTGAAAAGACATGTTAGGCTTAAGTCAGATGTTTAACAGTCCTTGCCTGGGGGGCTTGAATGCTCTTAGCTACCTCTGTAAGAACAGACTTCAGCAAAGCCCCAGTATCCAACATCTGCCCTCTCTGCATTTAACACAGCATCTTCATTTTCCCCCTGGATCACCAAGCAGGACAAGTGAACATTTACCTTCCTGTCTGATGCTTGGAGCCTCTGCTCCATCCTCAACCCAGTCCCTTTTTTAGCTCAGGCAATCTCTCTTCCTGACAACAAAATCACTGAGGACCAAGGCTAATTAAGCCACAGGGGTGACTCGGTGACCAAAACATTACATGGTTAAGTGGCACTGTAGAGTGACACTCTCTCTGGGGCTAATGTCACAGGTATTAAATAAAGATGGTAACTTTGAAGTTTTTATCTTCTCCCATCTCAAAGCAGAGAAGAGAGTCCTTCCCAGCCCAGATGGAGAGGAAAGCACAGATCACTCCTCCTATCTTATTTCCTTGAAGAGGAATTTCTCATGGAGAGACATTCAACCAAAGGGCTGGAGCTTCTTCAGATGCAGCTTTCAAGTGAAAATTCAGCTGCAGCTTTTAAGTGAAAACTTACATTATGTGTTTTCAATTATTTGAGAGAGGTTTGTTTTGTTCTCCAAAACTCTTTCAAAAGGTATTTTTCAAGACACTTTCATAATCTAATATAGTCCTGGTTTTATGGCACTCTTGAAGCTGATATGATGGAGAGGAAGAAAAGGAGACCACTGACATTGCATATCAAAATATATTATATCCTGTCATTGTGTTGGACTCCAAATGCCCACAGAATCAACAGGAACTGATGTTTGACAGATGTGCTGACTTTTGCCACATTTTTTACCTCAGCTATCCCTCCAGTTGGCCAGAGCTGTTATTGTGTGAGTGCTGGCACATTATTCAGTTCCCTTGAGCAATGTGTCTTTTGGACCAATGCTATTACTGAATTTATAGCTGTGAGTCTTCAAAGATCAGGAATTCTCCCATCCAAAACAGAGAATTTGAAGTAACCAGAGTGGAAGGTTGAAGGCTATTCAGATACACATCAAAATGGTAAGATGATGTTTCCTGCCTTTCCTTTCCAAAGCATTTTACACATCCCAAGCAATGAACCCCAACATATAGCTTTATAAAGAATAGTAAATTTTCACACAAGAGAAGGAAATTCATCCTGGCCACAGGGAAAAAAAAAAACAAAACAAAAGTCAGTGTCAGAGTTAGAGCCTACAAGTAGCAGTTCTAGCTTCTGAACCTGAGAGCATCCCATTAGATTTTGCCTAATTGCCAGGCTAAATTGGGCACTAATGACTTCCCCAACTCCAGTTTGCTTACTGCAGCAGGATAAAAATCATAGTGTGAGAGGCAAGAAAATTCCTGTGCTGGGACTCAAAAAATCTGAAAAAGAAGTTATTTTCAAAAGCAGTTTCTTTTCTTAGATGTGATGGTGACAGCTGCCCTCAGAAAAAGACAGAGAGCTGGATAAGGAATACTTTTTTATGAGGAGAATACAACATATCTACATAGTCTTATATAGTCAGGTC
>WEIU01017311.1:39053-98585 GCA_013389925.1 Aegithalos caudatus | reverse complement strand
GAGAAGAGAAGAGAAGAGAAGAGAAGAGAAGAGAAGAGGAGAGGAGAGGAGAGGAGAGGAGAGGAGAGGAGAGGAGAATGTAATTAAATAAATTTTCCCAAAATCTTCCTCTTGAGGAATGTGGAGGGAACAACTGAAGGGGTTTCTACACCTCTCTGTTCAGTTCCTGTTAAAGGAAGGTGACAAGCACACCAGCCTCCTCCAAAGCATCCATTGGGGAATTCCTGGTGCTGTGAGCCAGAGCCAGAACCCTGCTCCATCTTTCCCTGCCCTGCCTTCAGCTGCAGCAGTCACACATAGGAGCCAGGAGGCTGGGGACAGAAACATCTACTTCCCCACAGAGGCAAAGGAGAATCCAGTCAGATTTCTTCTCAACAGAGAGGATATCCAGGCCTCCTGCTGACTCTCCTAAAGCCTAATTAGACTGGAAATGCTTGGCAGGCCTTTGCAGGGATTGTGCTGCTGGGACTGTTCAGTCATTTCAGAGCTTCTAATAAGGAGATTTGACATACAGTACCTGCAGAATTCTTTATGCATTTCCCTGGATCCCTTTCCTTCCTTCCTGCCTGCATGTCAGCACCACTATTGCATGCAACATTTATTCTGGTTTTCAGACTTTTGCTGCACCTGAGCACAAAGAAGGCAGATCTGTTCCCACACATCTGCTGTTTTGCATCCGTGCCATGGGCAAGTTCAGCCTGTTACTTTAAGGAGCACGGTTCAGATCCTCTGCGCTTGCAGATGGGCCAGCAAACATAATGTGAGCTGAAACAAAATATATCAGCTCACTGTGCCAGGCAAGAGTTGCTGCAGCAGATTTTTAGGGTGACTGTTTGTATTCATGTGCAGGCTCCCAGAACATTGCTGTAGTGACAGCCTGTTTTCTTTAAGAACTGCTGCTACAGAATGTTCCAATACAGTGATACAAGGAAATTGCTGCAACTCCCTGCATGTTTGATTTCTTGAAGTATCAGGAGAAATGCTCCATCTGTGTCTTCCCATCTGTACTGCACGTTTTGGCAAGACAACGGGCCAAAAGTTCTTTCCTCTATCTCCCTCCTCCCTCTTGGGCCCTATCCTGCCTCTCCCTCTAGTTCTCCTCTTTCTTCAGAAATAGTGGAGAAAAACAACTCTAATGGAGGTTTGCATCTTTTCTCCCTTGTTTTTCTTCTGATTATCCTGGAGGCAGAGGATAAACCTTGTCATCTCCCCTCTGCCCTGCAAGGGCTACATGCTTAAAAAATCCAGAGTCTGGCACTCAGTAAAACCTGGGATGGAGACAGCATGACTTCCAAAGAGCAAGATTATGTTGTGTTTTAGCTGCAGGGATTCCCAGGGAAATAAGCCAAAGTCACCGTGGGAGGAGACATGAGGCCAGAGGGAGAGGAGCTGGGATGGAGCTGAGCCCAGGAAGCAGACAATGCCCTGCAGGGTCAGGCTCCCACTGCCAGGGGACAGATGGGGCCAGCGCTGCTGCCCTTTGCCTGCCCCGGTGCTGCTGCTCTCCCCGGGCACCCCCTGCTCTCTCAGCAGCAGCCTGAATTTTTGTATGTCTGTGCCACAGGCAGAGAAAATCCGTGGATGGTTGGATGCTCCCAAAATCTGCTGCTGGGGGCAGCTGTTTACTTTGTATGAGTTGCTGGCTGTCCAAATGAATTGGCCTAGTCTGAATATTTAAGGATTCTCTTTGTGTTTTATTCTCATACAAACTTCTGATTACTGCATGCTAGTAGGTGTATCTGCTGATGCTAAAACCATCACTTATTTTATCACAAGAGGGGATTATTTATTTTTGTCTGGATTATTTTGGCCTGACAGGAAGAAGAGAGGATTAGACTGAATTTTCTAAAAATTTCTGACTGTTTTATTGAAAAATACTCAAAACATGCTGTGTTTGTATTTTTCATTTTTTACACTACTCAGCCACCTGGCAGAGAGCACTGAAAGAAAAAGAAAGAAAAAAGAAAAAATGTGTTGGTTTGCCACAGACATCAAACAAATAATGAACAATCAAAGCAAAGCGATTACAAGCAACCCAGAGGCAGAAAACAATTCAGCACAGCAGCTCAGATGAACTGTAATAAGCAGGGAGAACGGTCACAGATACAGCACTAAACCCACAAAAATGGCCCAGTGACACACACCTGGTAATCCTGAAGAGGATTTGACCTGCAAGAGCTTTTAGAGCTCCTTTCTCTCCTAGAGTGACATCTAATAAATCTCTTCAGAATACTGGTGTTGTGAATGGAAGCAGCTGTAATGGAAACTCTCATATGCCTGCAGTTAGCATGTGCTAAATGACTTCATCAGACCCACTATGGAAATGTGAGCAACTCTTGCTGTCTTACACAAGGTAGATGTAAACAGTAAAATGAGCAGGAGGAACAAATTCTCTTCCCTGGGATTCCTGAAGCATGTATTTCTCATTCCTACTTCTCCCTCTCCCTCCCTCTTCCTCTGCCAGCATGAAAAATTCACACACTCGCACACAGAGAGAATCTCAGAGTGTCCTGATCTGACCCCGCCACTAGAAGCAATATGGGACAGCATTTAGCTATGAAAAAGCCTATAAAGCCATGTGAAAACAACTGCAGCAGGCTTTTTGTGAAGAAGTGACAGAGCTTCCTCTCAGAAGGGCAAGTAACTGCGTTTAACACAGCTCTGGCAGCAGCTTCTCTGATGGTGCACCTTGGTCCATCTCCTCACAGGGCACCTGAATCCTGGTTCAGGGGTGGGAGCAGCCACCACCTCGTGCTGGATATTGCTCCCACAAGGAGGTTCTGGGGTTTTTCTCCACCACTTGGTTGCCCCTGGGGTTATTACTCAGCAGCAGCCTGTGGAACATAAGGTGACGTTTTCATGCACGAGTAAGTAACAAGTCACTAGTCAGTCTTGCTACACCAGTGCTTTACAGCCTGATGCTGCTATAAATAAGTTCCCCTCTCCCAGTTGCTCCCTGGCATGTTCCCACCCTGGTAAAGATACTAGTGTCCAACAGTACTGCTTGGCTTAGCTTAAGATCTCTGAACCCAGCAATTTTTGAGGCTGGCACATCAGACTGTTCATCATCCTAAATCAGGAAAATATTATAAATGATGGTGTTTGCTTAGGGCTTGGCTGTGCTTGTCCTTAGTGTACTGTTTTGGACACAATCCTCTTGCAGATGCCTGGCACATATTCCTACCATTTCACAGCTGCATTTTCATCACAGGAACTCCCCCTTGCATGAAGCACTCACTGGGCTTTTAAGGCAGTGCCCTTTGCTTCTAATAGTTATTGATTCCCTGAATGCCAAGGAATGTGGATTCAATTAGCTGGTCATAGCACTGTAGTTCAGGGCTACTCAGCAGTTCCAGTGTGTAAGCTTCTGTTTTCAAGCTTTATATAACATAATCATAAAAATTCAGTCTGCATTAAAGTTCTCGTTCAAGGCCTTTTTGCAGATGATTAGTTCATAACATGCACTAATCATTTTTATTATTTTACAGCTACCACTTAATGCAAACATACAGTGAGTTTCCAATGCAAGTTCCTTAAAGATGGGCACTTCCACTCACAGTAGTGCTAGGCAGCCATACTCAGAAAGGTTTATTTTTCTGATTGGAGGAAAAATTGCTCACAAAGGCTTCTGCAGGCACTGCAGACTGCCATGCCAAAGCACTAAACTTCCCCATTGCACAGGACAGAAATAATCTGATAGCCTCCAAAATCAATGTCCCTTAATCAATGCCACATTAATATAGATCATGGCTTATCCCAATATTTTCTGATCAAGCTACTTACTGCTACGTCTTTTCTCCATAAATATCAGCATTTTCAGTTTTCCTCTTTATTTCCCAAGAGCAGCTGGAGTAGTGCTCCAGGAAAATCTTTAGGCTGTTCTTACCTATATCCTTAGCTTAGCTTCAAAGATAGGAACATCTCCCCATCTGAGGAGAGAACTCCCCTCTCCACGTCACCAGGTGTGACTGCACTGCAGCCTGGGCTGATCTCACTGATCCCTGCAGTGCCTTTCCCACCTGTCCCCAGCTCTGTGTTCCTGCCCCCTTTGCACCAGCAGCACTTTCAGCCAGGTCTAGAGAAGGATCAGGCCAAGGGCCACTGACAACTGCACTGGCTAAAGCAGTGGTCCCCCCCATGGCAATAAAACACACAGTCCCAAAATCCAGCTTGTCCAGCAAACTCCCACATTTGCAATGCAACTTGGAACCCATCAGTATCTTTCCAGTAAAAAACAAGTATTTCCTAGATGGAAGTCCTTCCTGAATTAAGGCTCAGCAGAAACAGCATGGTTGATGATGTTGGTGCTCAGTATCTTTTTTGGAATTCACTGGGATCTGTGATTCAAAGACCTTTGGCTCTCAGAGAAGCAGAGCAGTGCCAAGTGGTATCACAGCACTGTGAGAGCCAGTCAGCCCTTTCTTTCTATCTCCAGCTAGCTGGGAGCTCAGCAGAGCCACTGCTCCTCATCATGGCAAGATAATCTCCTGCAGGAGATGCTGCTGCACTGATCCTGCTGCTGTTGTCCCAGGTCAGATCAGCCAGGATCCCCCCTGCCCTGCTGTGGTGGGCATTTGTCCATGTCAGAAGCAGCTGCTCTTGGCTCCCAGCTCCTTTGCAGCTCAGTGACAACCTGGGGAGTCTGAAACTGCAATCCCTGCCTTTTCTTTTCTGTCTTTTCAGGATTTAATATTCACTGCTACTGATTCACTTACTATCTTCTAGAAGTTGTCTAATCCTCTTCACTGGAGTGGTTTCAGCTCTAAACCTTTCTCATCTTCCCCCACCTTGTCATGACTACACCAGAGCAATGCTTCCACCCATTTTCCTGTCTTTTAGAGGCATTCCTTCACCCTGTTCCTCCTCCTGCTCTCTGACAGACAGCTGAAGCACACTCAGTACTTCAGTGCTTGGTATTCTCAGTGCACACCATCGAGCTGCCTGGAGGGAAAGGTGCAGGTTTAACATTCAGGGTAGTTCAGCCTGAGACCATTTCCCATCACTCAGCCTGCCCTGCCTGGATGAATCCTCTCGCCACACCCTGACAGCAAGCCAGGCTGAGATGTGGGTGTGAGGTGAGATTCCCTTTATCCATGCTATGCCCTTTCTGACTTCCACTGGAAGAAATCCCACTGAATGGGCAGGTGAAATCCAGCTGGTCCTGTGAGCTGGGCAGCATGGGACAAGCAGCTGTCACCTCAGAGAACGGGCCTTTAAGGACAGCTGTAGCCTGAATATCTGTTTTAATTACATTAAATTTTTTTAAAACTTTTCCCTGTCTACAATCTAATATTGTTTTTCTAGCTGCAGTATGTCTCTTACTACAAGTATTCCAAAACAGCTAAATGCTTATATTTGCTATAAGCATGGCATATTAAAATGTATTTACAACTCAAAAATTTTAACCTGAATCAGACTTGATATTATCTAAATAATTTGTTTAGGCCAATGCAAAATAATCTCTTTCTCTTCCAGGGGACATATAATATTTACAGAATCTTATCTTCACAAAGAGAATTTGTATTTTAAGCTTGCAAATTACAATTTACATGTTAAGAGGAGTCAAGCTGAAAAGGAATTAGGAGCATGTGAACAGCAAAGGAAGAAAAAAATTGCTGAAGTGTATCACCATTACTAAGATAATATATGGCAATCTTATGACAGGTAAATGTATAAGGACTTATTTGCCAACGCAGAGCACTCTCTATGGAACATTGATTTAAATATAGCCGTGTCTTCCTCTCTTCAGTGTGTCATAATGTAGTAGTAGTAGTATGTCCTCTGATGTCCTCTGCTTTCACAGCTGATACAGGGACCCAGCCAGAAAGATGAGAGAAAATGGGTGGGGAGTAGCAGACTGCAGTCATTGCCTTGATGCATGCAGTGGTGTAGAACCAGTGCATTTCTGGAACCAGTAGGAATTGTTATTAACACCAGGCTAGGAATGTACATCCCCGTGGTCACTCAGCTATGGATTAAGGTGACATCCATTGCAGCAGCACAAATTGACTGTATCAGTAAGGCTGAGATGCCATTTCTATGCCATGAATAGTGGCCTCTCTGCTCCTCTTCTTATGTGTCTGTTACAGGCAGTAGCACAATGACAACTCTGCATTCAGATTGTCACAGTGTAAGCAACAGTAATGGCTGTAAAGGACCCCTAATGCTGTGTCAATTAAACCATATGCATTTTAAATGTGCTGAAATCTGAAGCCACATAATAGGTTGCAATCACTCAGAAGAGCTTTTAATAGCATATTACTTAAATCAATCCATGTCAGCTGTCCTCAGCCCAGTGTAGGGTGAAGGTCTTTTTTGCAGTCTTCCTGGCTGGATGTGCACTGTGCTTGGTTACTGCAGGTTGACAAGAACAGGATGACTTCCTTCTCCAGGGCTTCCCCAGGAGCTCTTTCCCAATTGAAATGAAGGCTCACTCCCTCCTAACTACACTGTAACCTTCACTGGAACTTATTACAGTTAATTTTTAAAAGGTGTCCAGGTAAATATAAAGGGGGTTTTAATGCTGTCATAGCTGCAATAAATTTCCTGTAGGTTGGATAGCTTTTTAATATATTGGATGTTGTGTCCTTTTAAGTAATCTCCCACTGACTGGTCCACCTCTTCTGCTCACCCCAGCCCCATGGGATCAGCTCAGAGTTTCCATCCTAAAAGCTTGTCTTTGCCTCCACATGGCTGGGCGGATGGGCTGCACTTTTCTGTCCAAGATCTCTGAGCCAGAATGGATTCCTGGAAGTAGCTTAAGGCTTTTGTCTGCAGTGACACCTAAAGATTGTCTGAGGCTTTGCCTGTGAGTGCCACAGAAAACATTTGTGCTGTTGCTGTGGCAGATCCAGAATGCCACAGTCAGGAGGCCTCCTTGGCCTCACCCTGGGTCCATCCCTGCCAGAGGGACTCTGATGCTGGTCTCAGGCTCCACCACCCTTCTCTCAGAGGATTTTGTAAAATTTGTGTGAAACAGGCCTGTGAAACTCTCCATGTTTCACCCATTTCAGAGGGGGGCCATGTGCACAGCTCCGACGCCCTCCAGGCCTCAAGGACACACTGCTCAGGGCAGCAGCTTCCCTGGCAGCAAAAGAGGCTCTGAGGGCCTTTTCTGTTAATTTTTTTTTTTCATTTTATTGAGATGATAAAAGTGAGGCACCAGACTTTTCTAAATGCTCAGAAATAGCTCCTTTCTGGATCTTCTGTCCAGTCAGCCTGTCACTCCAGGGCCTGGCATTACAGAGAGGGTGAGAAGAGGCAGCAGCAGCTGTCACATGGAGTTGATGGAGTTTTATGGGGTCAGTGGTTTCTAGATTTTGCAAAAGAACCTAAAGCAACTGAATTTGGGCTGCTCCTCAGGCAGGACAAAGGCAGCAACTCCATAAGTGTTTTTGCCTTGCCAGGTTCACTGTACTTCTCAGAGCTCCCAAAGAACACATCTGTCTCATACTGCAAATATTGATCAGCCCACAGCAGGGAGAAAACTGTGGTTTGGAGCACAAGGAGGCAGGCCAAGCTTGATTTTTCCTTTATGAATTACCTTACTAAGGTGTTTTTTCTCTGCATGTCAGGCAGTATGTACTCCACAGTTAACTTGAGAAACTCCAGGGGAGGTCTGGTGTTGACATTGGTCAGGGTGAGCCCAAGCTGACCCACAAAATACTGGAAAGGGGCTGAAGGTAAAGTGTGCTTCCATTCAGACTTCATGAAGCCATAGAAAGACACAACTGCCATTTTTAGCCAAGTGATTGTGCTACAGTGCATTGCATCCAGAACACTGAGGGCTGGAAAACATGTGGGAATCTCAAGTGGAGACCAACCTCTGGGTCGTTCAATATTTTCAGCATGTTGTAAAATTGCTTCAGGGTGAAGAGTAACTTCTAGAGACATAAAAATACACATTTGGTTAGGTCAAAAATGGATAGTGCAAGTTTTGGACATTTTGGATTTAAAAGTATGGGTCCAGTTCTCATTGCCCCTGGCATTGCATCTCTCCAAGACTGGAGAATATTGTTGCTGATTTTGGGGATTACAGAGAATAAGGAAGAGTACCAGACGAAGGTGAGTCATTGACCACTGCCATTCCTTGCATCTAACTCATAGAAACATTTTTTTAACCTTCACTCATCCTACCTTTTTATCCCTACCTTTTTTGTTTGTTTTCTATTTTTCTGGTTTGTTTCCATGCTATGTTTTGCTCCATTTTTAGCTGTTTACTACCTTCTACATTCCCTTTCCAAAGATTTCCGAGCATTCTTGAAATTTGTTGTTGAGAAGTTTCATCTGGCAGATCCCACCTTCCATTTCGCTTCCCCAGAGACACATTTAAATGCTAAATGGGCTCAGTTCTTCTGCAGAAAATGAGAGTTGAGGCACGGAGGGATGTGAGAGGCATCAGAACATGGCTCAGCTCCACGCTCTCTCCCCCAGTGCGAATGCAGAGTGAAGGAGTCATCGCAGGAGTGGGATGGTGAGGGAGAGGCGCTGCCGTGTGGAATGTCCTCACCTCCCTCTGGTCCAGGCAGCATCTGGAGGAAGACAACCCACTCATCTGATGTACTCAGCCTCCTGCCAGCACCCCAAGCAAGGACTGGCACCCCAAGCAAGGACAGCAGGATTTTCCTTCAGTAAGATGCCACATAGATACTGTAGCATGGCAACAGAGTGCCTGGTAGCCGTGCTCGAGATGAAGCACAAACCATTTCTCTGTGTTGCTGTCTCCAAGGAGTAGTTCAATATAAGTCAGTCCTGTAACATCAGTTTGACACCAGCCTATGTCTTTGCCACATTAATTCAATTTATTACCCGGTTTGATCCACACTTTGCATTCTATTTAGGATGCCAGGGGACCTGTTCATCCCTAATGACTGAAGAAGCATTTGTGTTTTATAAGCTATTTGGGACACACCATAAGGAACTTAAAGTGTCTGCTTTATTTTCATTGTTAAATTTACCATGTACCCAATTCAGATGCTGTTGAAATTGATAGCAAATTTGCCAGAGACCACTGCAGCTGAAATGCTTTCTGGAATTTAAGGACCCCTGTAAAAAACATTACAGATGTTCTCCCCCAGAAAAAACCTACTGGTCATAAATAATACATGACAAATGTTGTCAAGGGTGGGGAGGAAATTACAAAACGATATTTTGTTTTTCTGTCTTTTATCTCTAGCTAAACTTTGATCTCTATAAAGTGTTCCTACCATCATTTGTAAGACTTTCCTTAGTCTTTACTTGGTAACACATTAAAATTCAGCTGACTAATTTCACTGTTTTTCTTTGATCTTTTTCCTTCAATGTGAATTACTCTAGCTGAAGAGTTTGCATTTGCCTGAACAAAATTCATCTTCCTTTTTCTGCACATTCAGACAAGCAGGAGTTTCCCTGTGCTGTATTTCCCTACCTATCCCTGCTTATTCCAGTGTATTGCACCTTCTTTGCCTACGCTCTTCTTTCCAAATGGTCCTTTGCTGTCTTAAATATTCAACTTCTGCAAGTGATGAGTCTTTGGAGCACTTCCCAATCCCTCACCCCAGCTGCCCTTATGGATTACAGAGCCATACAGGACAGTTTCTCTGTTGAGTTAGCTGTCAGAACACTGCCCATCAGTGCTGCTAAATTCCATACTCCTTTTTAAAATAATGTATTTGTATAGGAATGAATATTGTGGAGCTTGGATTGTGGGAGATGGGATCAGTACTAAGGGCACAATGGTGAGACAAGTTTAGTAAAAAACCAAGAAAAATTATATCAGATCACTAGTTTCTTGCATACTTCTGAGTCATTGTTCTTAGTCTGTATTGTTGCAGTGCTTGTGATTGTGGAGGTGCCTGGATCATACACTTTTCCCAGCCCCACCCCAGTAAAAATGGACAAGCCATGCCTGGAGGTGCAGCAGGGGAATTTTGGGAGTGTAGCACAGCACACACTGGCTGGGCCACCAGAGCAGCAGCAGCGCTCCCAGCAACTCCCTCAGCCACCAGCACAGGGATGATTAGAGACAGACGTGCTCCCCATGTCTCCCACCCACTCACTGCTCACTTGCTCCTCAAGGGAGCAAAGCAAACATATTTTCCTTGTCCCTTATAAATAGACCCCGCTGCTGTCAAAGCCCCAACCTATGAGCACCATGTGCATATGCTTGTGTACACACACTCAGACTCCACCTGCTCCTCTCTACACAAGATCCGTGTTAACCCCCTGCAGAATGAAAAAAGCATTTTAAGGACTCCTCAGAGATGTACAAAGGATTAGTTAGAATGCTGTTTACTCATTTCATAATTGTGAAATCAAACTACATGTTATGGCCTAGGCTTCTTTTCCCATTGGGGAGTACTGCCTGTCCTCAGGACAGGAAGATGTTTTTTCACAGGGCAGGGCAGAACTTGGAGCACAGTGATTTATCTAGGTGGGCCCTCACCATATGGTAGTTTCACCTGCCACACATGCCAGATGATGCTTGATGCTTAGCTAGAATTATCTTTAAGAGTTGGCCATTATACTTCTACAGACAAACAGTTGTTCACATTATATTCTAGTAATGCGGTGATTTGACATAAATCAGGGCAAATTAAAAGAAGAATTAATCTGCAGGGCTCTGTGCTGGCAAGGTGATTTGCTGGAGAAGAAAAAATAGCAGACTTTGCTTTGTGAACAAACCTTGAAACCTGGGACAAATCCATTAGGTGATATCCTGCCACTCAAATTATTTTCATTCGATCCACATTTTCCCATTTTCATCAAACCCTTGATAACATATGGAGCTTGAACTGTAGAAAGGTTAACCCAACTGATTTTTTGTGACACATATATCCAAGGTGTCTGGACAGATGAGAAGAGGGTCTCTCCTCTGACCACCTAGCTTTGTGCTAAAAAGAGGCATTTGGGGTGCAAAGGGAATTGTGTATTGTTCATTTGATGTGCCAGTTCACCACCTCTGGCTACCTATGAGCCAGGCAGCTGCCCATGACACCAGTCAGGGCTACCTGATGCTGATCCTGAGAGGTGTGATGCTCTGCTCTGCAATGCTGTGGACTGGCTTCACCTACCATGTCAGATTTTCTATTTAACTCTACACATCATGACCTCCTTTGATCCTCTTTCTTTCCTTTTCCAGCCCAGGGCATCTCTGACTGTACAGGATTCCAATCCGAATGAGAAGAGTTTTCTCTCAAACTATTGTCCAGAGACACAATTTTCAGACAAATCTTGTGCGGGAGAACACAACATCTCTCACCCACAGGGTTATTCTGAGCTCAGCAAATCAATGCTGAGCATTGAGAAACAGTAAGAAAGTCTCCACTGGCAGAGGAGGGGTGAAGCACTCACCAAATTGTCAGATCACATCATTTCATGAATGCATCATGCAAGGCAGCGCCTCTGAACAAAACAGTTTGACTGTCTCTGCTTCACCATCATTTGATGATGAGTTAGTAATTCTGCATATCAGTACCTACATTCTTTCCCTATCCAAGCTATGGGTCCTTTAGGCATGTTCCTGGCTGTAGGCTGGTGTCATTGCCTGATTTACCACATAGCTGACAGCCATTTAACTCTTTTGCTTTGTACTGTGTCTTTTCTCTTGGTACAATTTGCAGTGAAACTGCAGCTCTATTGTTTTTTCCACTAGCAGGCAGACACAACAATCCAGGTCACAGACTGCTCTAGGACAAATGTGGGGAGAAATGATAATTATTTTTGCCTTAACTCTCTGCATGCATGGTGGGAACTACAAGTAGAAAATATCAGCCCTCTGCTTCAAATTTACCTTCTAATTTCTATATATTTCTCCCTGCTTCTCACATGCATTCCCCCTTCCAGCTTTGCTTCTGGAGATTAAGAGAGCTCTGAAGATTAGTACTTTTTCACAGCTGTATAAGTATTGACAGCTGTTTTCTCCTATTGAATGCAAAGGGTGTGTGCATCCAAAATCTTCTATTTACCCTGAAGCTTTTTGTTCACCTTCATAACACTGGCCACATAAATCCCCTGAGAGCAATCAGAAAAGTGGAAGCTTGCTGGTCTCAAATTTCCTGAGTTTCTCCCAGGGCACAGAAAGCATTCTCCTTGATATTTATAGAATGTCATTAATATCTAGGGATGAAATACAAAAATAAACCAAAAATAAGCCCAAGGGGTTGCAGCCTTCTTTGAGTGCATCCACCTGCTCCGGCATGGGCTCCTCCACAGGCTGCAGGCAGATCTCTGCTCCACCATGAACTTCCATGGGCTGCAGGGGAATTTCAGGTTTGGCACCTCCTCTGCACTCCTGTTTCACTGACCTTGGTGTCTGCAGGGCTGCTGCTCTCCCATCTCCTCACTCCTCTCTCTGGCTGCCATTGCACAGCAGATTTTCCTCTTCTTAAACACATTATCCCAGAAGTGTTCCCACCATCACTGATGGGTTCAGCCTTAGCCAGCAGTGGATCTGTTTTGCAGCCAGCTGGGATTGCCTCTGTGGGACATGAGGGATCCTTCTGGCAGCTTCTCACAGAAGACACCTCTCTAGCCCCCCTCAGTACCAAAACTTTGCCATGCAACCCCAATACAATTAGCTATTTACATAAAGATTGACATGATGTGTGGAGGAATAGGAAGCCCTGAGGACCACGATCTCACCAACACTCACAGATTAAGAAAAGAGACAAAAAACTTTGGGCTGCAGCCATGTAAAATCATTCACAAATCAGAAGATAGCAGCATTTCCAGTGAGTAATTTACTTCATCTATAACCAGAATAACCTTTTGGGTATACTTTTTTCTTTCCATTGGTTTTAACAGACTGTTAAACCTTATGTAGGTGCCTAACAGTAAATGGGATACAGATATATAACAAATTGATAAGGAGGTTAAAAATAAGATTAATGTAGGAGACATGAGCAAGGACATTGACTTGTAAGACAAAGGCAATATCCTCAGCAATTCCTCCTTGTAAAAGAAGTCACTCCATAAGCACCAAATACAACTGAGCCTGCTTACAGGTACATCATTCTATTACATTGTCCCCAGCTCCACTCAGATTTTTTAATATTATTTCTTGTTACAGTACCCTCACAGCAGGCTGTGTCACATTTTTCACCTAACTTTGCCAAGGGCCAGGGGCAGCCAGCCTTGGCACACACAGTCACAGAGCTGCATCCATCAGGGAATACTGCCTGGCTGAGAGGCTGCCAGTCTCACTGCCAGATCATCGCTGGAATTGCCCAGTTTCTTTCCTGGGCAGTGATTTCACAGGGTCCAAAGAAGGTATCATGAAGCTAAGGATGGAGGATGGATGACAGCAAATGTGCATTTTGTCCTGCGTTTGCCAATCTGAATTTTGTCCAAATTAGGTAAATCATGTTTCAGAGTTCTGTTTTGTTGGGTTTTTTTCCTTTCTTGAGAAGCAGAACACTGTTTTATGCAAGGCAGTATCAAAGCTTCTCCCTTTGGAAAGCTTTTGCACTTCTGCTCTGTTAGAAAAGTATTTAGAAAGACTTTCTCCACCTGCTTCATGTAGTGTTATGAATTTTAACAGGATGGAAAAACAGGTTGCTTTGCAAAAGCTGCAAATAAAGAGACCCTGTACGCTCCACTAACTCAAGAGCCAACACCAAATAAGACCTGTGAAGCATCTGACTCAAAAATTTCAGGGTAAATCACCAGAGACACAAGTTAATTCTTACCTTAACACATCCCAGGCACTAATCCTGTGTCAGAGAGGTGTTCAAGTGCTATCCTGATATTTTTGTGTAAGCAGTTCAGAGTGTAACTTTATTGTTTCACACATAAATAAGGCTTTGAACACCTTGATTCTTCCAATCTGTTTGAATTCATGGCAAAAAATGTCTTATACCCAGACCAGTTTGACTGTGATCCCAGTGGCTCTTAAAGGTCAGGCAGGTGAGGTGCAAGGGGAGCAGAGGGATGCAGGAGCAAAGGAAGAGACTCAGACATATAAAAAGGGTGTTATCTGTTTACTACGTGGTCTGACTGCTTTGGACCCTACAACTCAGCAACCCAGCTCTGTTCTTGAGAAAATTATGTTCTTATGGAAAATTCAAAACTTCCTTAAGCACAACCTTCAGTTTCTGAGGATACCCAGACTGCAGCTGACTTGCCACAAAGGCTTTAATACTGGTAGAGCCTCCAGAACTGTGCAAAAAGCAGGAGTTTCCACCTCTGTTGTGCCTTGAATCCTGCCTTTCTAGAGAATGTGTGTCATTTTTTCCTACAAAGGCATATGCAACTGATTTGCAAGTGATCACTTAGCAGAATGGAGGCCTGGTCTACAACACAAATAAAGGATAATAAATGGCAGGCTTCCAAACTCTTCCTAAACCAGGCACTTATAATCCAATCTTCTATAAATTTGGACCAGATTTTCAACTGGAACACTCCACACTGTCTCTAACCAGTCCTTTAAATGCACATTTAAGAAGGAAAGAAAGATAATCCTGTGATTAATGCCAAGAAATGGGTTCAAGGGGGATCTCAGGCCAGTGGCAGGGTTGGAGATTGGCTTACTGAGTCAGTTAATATGGCTTAACTTGCCAGTGTCTCTATTCTCCAAAAGAGCAAACAAGAATTTACATCTCTTTGGTACTGTCTTAAAGTTTTCAGGTTTTTGAAGAGCTTTAGGGCTGCCAGATAGAGATTGTATATTGCACATTATGGTGGCTTGCCCAAAGTTTAAATAGTTCCTTCGGCACTGGCAGAAGTGTCACATGTCAAAGACAGAAAACAATGATTATTCCAGGAATGTGAGGAGAGAACACAGAGAAAATGTTCCTCAAAGTAAAATATTAGAGCTATACAGAATCAAAACTTTTCTTTTCTGTGGATGAATACCCAGAAGTTCTGTGCTCATTTGAAAATAACAAACTATTATTTTTCCTCTGATTAGCTTGAATGTTTTTTCATTGTTACTAGACAAAGACAGTGAAGCTTATATTTTCAAAAGTCTTCAAGGAAAATGGCTTTGGGTAACTCCCAGTAACATCAAGGAGAGTTGCAGAGCTAAAACCTGAACACTGGAAAGTCCTGAAAATCTAGCTTAGTTATAGGCCATAAAAATAAGGACTCTAATGAAAATCTTTTTAAATGCAGTAACACAAACATAGAACTAAAAATATGAGCTATAGAGAAACTACAGGGAGACGGTGTCCATCATTTTGTAGGCAAACTGTTTTCATAAAAACCTGTTTGTGCATGCTGGATGATAAATGCCTCCTGCTTTCAAGGAGTCCTTAAAAAGAAAAAAATACTTTTCAAGAGATGCCTACCAACTCTGTTGCCATGGCAGCTGCAAGCATCAGTGATAACCCAGAATTTCTAGGTTATAATGTGCATGCAACCCCATTAACAAGTTCTACAGCACAGTCCACATTAGTGATAGATAAGGTCATCTGGTGGCTGAGTGTCACAGCTTGGAACTCAATCAGAGAAGATCTAGATCCAAGCAAGGTCTGTTTCTGATACACCCTGCTCCCACACATTAATGATACACAGTGTGGAAGATGATTATACCTTCTACATAAAAATTTTACCTGAAGTTTGCAGGCTGCCTGTGCTGCTGCAGTCTGCAATTGAAAGGTGGGAGCATGGAGAAATCAAAAAGCTGGGCACAGAGAACTTGGGATCATGTGCAAGGAATCAAGAATGAATACTGTTCTTTTGCTGTCTCTCAGCTGGGTGAATGTTGTTTTCATTACTCAAGCGTCAGCTTTTCTAAAAAAAAAGTCACTGCCAGATTCTTGTTTCCTTTCACTTCAAATCTGGGACATGCCCATCTTTTTTAAGGCCTCTTTGGAATCAGAGGAGACAAGGACAAAGCACAGAAGGGCAAAAGTTAGGATTTTTCCTACTGCTTAGTCTCAGATTCCCTCACCATTGTGAGGGAATTTCCTACCAGTCATTGGTGTCTCGTGCCTATGTCATTGCAGGAAAAGGTACAGTGGCTCTCTGCTTGCTAATGCTTGTCTCTTACCAGAGCCCTGAGGAGCACCTGCAGCACCTCCAGGGCAACGGTGGTTCTGGAGAAGAGCTTCCATTGTGCCCAGGACACTCAGAGCTCTCCAGTCCCCCATTACCATCACCCTTTCCTCTTTGGAAAATCAGGATGGTGTTTCCTTTTCCCCCTTGCTGTTTGTTCCCTGCCCTTGCTGCATCAGCTGCCTCAAGCAGGAGCTGCCTGCAGTGGTAGTGATGGACCTGCCAAATAAATAATTGCAGGAAGATGCTTCCTCCCAGTTCCATGAGTTTGGGCCTTCTTCTCCCTTGCACACCTGGATAACAGAGAGAAGGAAATGAGCTCTAGTCCTGGATCTGGAGTACACCCTATGTGCAACTTCCCATTCTGTTTAGATGGCTTTGTTTTTCTGTTGTTCTCCAGGTCCATTGCTTCCATACATTTTTTCAGACCCAAAGAAGTAATTTATTATTATGTCACATAGTGCTTAAAGTAAATGAAAGGATTAATATGCCTCATTTATTTAAAGCATCTGGAAAGAAATGTTCAGTTTGCTTGAGTGAGGAAGGAGAATTCCTACTTACTGACAACTTTACATAAATCTCAAACATCTTGAAATATATACCACTGAAATATTTTGAAACATTCAGCATATCTAAATACAATTTTCTCTTCTTATAATGAAGATTTCCAGAAATGGACTGATCATCACACTGACTACACTAGAGAAACATATTTATTTCACATATTTTATTATTCCATTACTTTATTTCAGAATTTTGTGGGGGCAAATGAGTTTCTATTGCAAATAATTAATCTAATTATTCATTTAATTTATAGATTTAATCCAGCCTAAACCAGTCAGTTTTGCTTGTCATGAATCTTTCTACAAGGGACACTAAATAATTGCTGTTCATCTTTACTCAAGAAGCCTCTAATTGATATTAAGGTCTGATTCATTACAATAATTATAAAGCAACACTCATGTATTTTCTGAAGCCATGATGGCAAACTCCCACTATCATTAATATTGGATCTTTGCACTTCTGAATTTTCCAGGATTAAAAATTGAATCCAGATCAGACTTGAATATACAGTTAAATCTCTGCCACATTAACTATAGTGCAAAGAGCTGATGCATGTATGCTCCTTTTATACTAGCTGTGAGAATATAGATTATATCTAGTTTGTTATAAAAACTGAAGCTGGAATATTAACCCATAAAGCCCATGAGGAAATGTGAACCAGGAGAGAGAGCTTTATCTGGACAATTGCTTTGTACTATATGCCTGCATCACTTTTTATTTTGCATCAGAAGCCCTAGAGCTGGAGTTATTGAATTGTCCAACCCCAGCCCAAATAACTTCCTAAATTAACTCAAAGGCTTGATAGTATATATCTTTCCCACGATGATCTTGCTTAGGATAGCAAACAGACCTATTATAAAAACACCTCATATGTGCAGAAATGTGAATGCATGCCAGCACTTCTTGGAAATGGATCCAAGCTTCCATTTTGGTTAAGATGAGATGAAAAAATGTCAGTCATTTGGTATTGCCTTAAGGCAGCATTTAAGAATAAAAAAAAAAAAAAAAAAAAAAAAAAAAGAAGAAGAAAAAAGATGCTGTGTGATTGCTGAAATGCATGGGCGGGCTATGATGATTTCAGTTCCTCAAATAGCTGCACTATAGAACAGGGCAGGATAAAGATAGAGTGCTCTGAGATCCCCTGGTAAAAGGCATTATCAGTGGGATGAGCATTTTAATTGCTTTCATACTGTTGATTTCAAACTTGAAACCACCAAAGATGCATCACTCTCGGTATGACAGAGAGTTCCTGTGAAGAAGGAGAAAATAGAAAAAATACTCTTCAAATTTGCTGTCATTTTCAATTCTTTTCTTTTAACACTCTTCCTTCCTGCTGCCATTCTCTTCCTTGCCCTTATTTCCATTGAGTAAACGGAGAAAAAAAAACTAATTTAAAACTTTGTAGAGAATGAATGGAACAGGTTCAAGGCAAAACAAATACCCAGCTGGGCCTGTTTTTTTCCTACCACTAAGTAATACAGCATGCAAACCATTCAAACAGTTCAAAAAACTTATTTTCCTAATTATTATTTTCATGTTAAGTTCAGTGAGGTGAAGAATAAAAAATTTCAACAGGCTGCAATGCTCTTCTGGAGAACAACAACTAGTAAATTTTATGCAGGAAACAGACTTGAAGTGCTCTTTCCAAGGAGAAAGGACAAATACTGTTGAAATAATTTTTTAATGTTTTCAATGAGTAGGTTTTCTATTTTACCAATGAAAGCTGAGAACATCTGGACCTAGACAACCCAGGGATGATTTTGCAAACTGAACACCTTCTCCTCCCCCATCCCTCACCCAGATTAGGTAAACCAAGCAAATTTTAATTCTGTGCCAGAGAATGCATTAAACACAAACACACCCCATCAAGATGCTGCTCAATAAAAAAATCACTTCTACTAGGATTAAACTTTAAGTATCCCCCGTGAAGACCCCGCTTAATCATCCAGCTGTACTGTGTTCAGCTGCCTGGATTTCCTTCCCTTTAGAGCACTCCTTTTGTTACTTAACCTGCATTTTCCAGGAGCAGTTTAAACCTATTGTGTCACACTCTGCCTTTGATACCTAATGAGAATAATAGGTTTCCAGTATGCAAGGAAGACAAGCCTGGTGTTGAGCAAAGCCTGAGGGCTGCCCCTGAGAGTACAGACACAGCTATTATCTTTCCTGTGAAGACATTACTGTTCCATAGCTCCAGGAAACATGCAGCAAAATGTTCAATTAAAGTGGATTACATGTTCTTAGCTGGTCAGCTATAATACCTAAGCTTGAAAATTTATTAGGGACCCAGGAAAGAACAGTGGTTCTTTGCTAACCTCAGAATTCTGCCCTTTATGTTGTGGATGCATTTTGCTTTCATGTTCCTTTGCAAATTTTCCTGGAAGCAATCCAGTTTTACAGAATGGCTGCTTTTACTACAAACATTACTTCCTGCACAAAATCTGGTCTGAATACCCTTGCATTGCAACAGCTTAAGCTGAGAAGGGGAGTAATTTACTCCCATAGTCTTTTACATTAGCTTGTTGCAATCAATTTTTTATTATGTACATCCAGTTCTTTCACTGTTCTCCAGTACAACCCCTGCAAATATCCAGGCCTCAAAACCCTTCAGGAATGAGCTCTCCAGGTACCTCAGTTTCCTCTGTTCTGATTCAAGATAGGTTCTGTTCTGACATGACATGAGAGATGTAAGTTAACTGAACACTCCTGTGGCACATGCCTTTATTTCCTGCTGCAGCTACATGGCAGTTTGTAAGGGCTGCAAAAGTCATGCCTTGTTATATGGTAGGAATTGCTTTCTACTGGCTCCTGTAGCAACTATTACTGGAAGGAAAGTACATGATGAATGTTAGAGTGAAAGAAATAAAGCTCTGTTGGAGCAAGTCCCTGAGAGCCCTTCTATTTATTCAAGTTCAATGTTTTAGGAAGTCATTACAATGAGCCATCCCAAAAACTAGCTCAGCAGAAAAATGTATTTAACTGAAAGCTATAGTGTTCAGCTCTCAGGGCAGACACAGCACACTGTGTTAATTCAAGAATTAGAGCTCTTTGTTTAATCCCCTTATTTCCTCCTTTCAGCCTGGCATTGTTCCTTCTCTCACTCCCAGACACACAGGGAGAGGCAGGTCCATTACATTCACCCCAAGGCCCAGCAGAAACCTGCCAGCACAACCCAGACTCATCCTTCCACTGCTTAGAGCTTTCTAAATGCAACAAGTGACTGAGTGCAGCTCTTGTCCCTAGAGGAACTTCTTAGAAAAACAACTTCTTGCTTTACTTTATCACCATCTGGGAAGACCTCCCTGATTCACAAGCTGACATGGAAGTTCAATTGAATTTTTACCCACTCTCCCTCTTAATCATTTTTAGCCGAAACCCCCTGAGGAATAAGTGTCCTCACTCTAAAGTAAATCTACCAGCCAGGGTTGCTGTGTCTCAGTGTGGAGTGATATACAGAGCTGTCTCCATTTCCTCCTCCTTCTGACTGGAATCTCAGCTGGATACAGGAAGACATCAGGCCCTTTAAAATCCCCTCAGGGTCAGAGGTGCACACTTTATATGGAGCTGTCAGCTGCTCCTATATGAAAATTTAAACACTTTAAGGTATCCTTTAAGTGCTACAAAAGGTGGAAAAATGCCACAGGTGATAAGTAATCCAAGGTTTCTCAACACAAACACAATCTGTTGCAATGTCCATTTTTTCAAATAGATGCAACCACCGTCCATTACAAACCTGCAGTTTAAGGTTGGAGGATGCAGTGTAATAGATCTGCAAACAATATGTAACTGATTATGGCTTCACATAATGTAACTGTGGTTACACAGAGCTCTTTGCTTTTTAAGTCAGTGCCAGAGGCACAAGTTTACCAAAGAAACTTGTGTAAATGCATCTGTGTATATGTGTGTTTAAGTATGTGAAGGAAGGCAAGGGATTCATCTCATGGCAGACAAATGGTAGATGTCACACGCTTTTTAAAGTATTTTTTCTGTGGGTAACATTTCTCACGTGGTTTAGAATTATTTTACCAAACCTTAATTTAGAATAATTAAAGAAAATATCTTCATTTAGAATATTTCTTATACTCCAGTACATCTCACTCCTACTCTCCCAGACTGATCTTTCTGCATATGCAAAAGTAGCAAATAACTGAACTATGTAGCAGTCAATATCTGATGTTTTCTATTCCAAATGGAAGGAGAATATGTTGGTTCCCAGGAATTATGGATTATCTCCTTGAAACATGTGAATTGTAAAGATGAATGGCATGATCCATAAAATCAGAAAATGTTATCACACTTGGGAAAAGAAGCAGTAACTGCTGAAAAGGATTTCTGCTTTTTTTCTTCTGTAACAGTGAGCTTGTCAGAGCTGCGTTTGCAGTGATGTAACTATGGGGATGAAGTCACACAGCCAGCAAAACTGTGGTAAAGATAAGGCTGAGCACTGTTTTCAATGCTGTGACTTATAATGAGTTTATAGAAGGCAGGTATCCCCCTTAGATTTATGGAAGAGAGAAGAAATTACACTATCTTCATCACATTGCTAATAAAATATCTCTGAGAGATCCTACAGAGTTCCAGAAAGATTTATTAGGCTCATGGTTTCCAAAGTCACTATTTTGCTAGAGAATGATGCAGTGTTGTCATTATTGACCCTAATATAGCAGGTGAATTGCATGATCACAAGCCACAGTGCCAGGGTCAGTTCCCATGGGAGACAAGCCAGATTTTCCAAGGGAAGGGGTAGCTGAAGCTTAGGGTGCACATATCCAGAACAGACATCATTTGCATAAACTGTGCTGGCATTTAGTTCAGTAAGGAGTTCTTTATAACACTACAGTGAGATGTTATTGTAGCCTTAGTTAAACGCTGCATTTTCTCTTAGCATGAGTTATCACAACATCAAGCCATTACTATGAGTTAATGGAAACCCAGCACTATGGCACCACAAGCTATTATAACATTTCCTGGAAAACACATATGATATTTCCAGAAGGCATCTTAAACTACTTTTTTAACTGCTTTGCATTCCAGGAAAGAAACACCACAAGCAATAAACCCTTATAAACATTTTTTTTTTTATAGCTAACATTTCAGAATTAAGAGGAGAAAAAAGAAAAATAAAGAAAAAATAAATAGTCTCAGTAGTTTTCTCTTAAGCTGAGATTTTCTGGAGAGCATAGTGTCTCATAACTCTCTATTTAGAACTTTTCTCTTTGCAAGAAATGCAGCTGAAGGGGAGAAGACACTAGAGGTGTGGAAGGAGCTTTCACTGGGCAGTTGGCAGTTCCAGCATCTTTGTAAATTGCCTACTTACAAAAGAGGCCTTTTAGTAGCAAACCCAGAGTGATTGCAAGCTGTTACCCAGCATGTGGTATTTGCAGTGCGCTGTCTTTAGACCCACAGCCAGGAGGGAGGCTGAGTGATAGGGGAACAAAGTGATTCCTAAGAGCAGAGTGAACAGGTGACACAGCAGATCTCTCAGACTGCCCTCATAGGAGAGGTTCTCTAGACCTCTGATCATCTTCCTGGCCTCCTCTGGGCCTGCTCCAACAGATCCATGCCTGTCTTGTGCTGGGGACCTCAGAGCTGGAGGCAGCACTGCAGATGGGGTCTAATGAGGGCAGAGCAGAGGGACAGAATCCCCTGCCTTTGCCCTGATGCCTACGGTGCTGTTGATGCAGCCCAGGATATCCTTGGATTCTGGGCTGTGAATGCACATTGTTGCCTCATGTGTCCAGCTTCTCATCCATGAGAATCCCCAAGTCCTTCTCCTCAGGGCTGCTCTCAGTGACTTCTCCCAGTCTGTGCTCATGTCTGGGAGGCCTTGAGGGACTCCAATGAGCTGATGCCTAAGGCAGCCTCAAGTTACACACACTATTAAAGTGTTGCTTACTGAAAGCATTGACATTATTATTGTGAACCATCTGGCTCAGGCTTCCTGGATAGGTTGCTGAGAAAAGGAGACTTAGCCCTGAGAAATACATGGACTCCTGAGGAAAAGATCAAGAGAAATCAGCAGTGGTTTATTCCCCTGCTGTAGTTATTGCTTTTTGAAGCTGTGTGGGAATAGATGTGTCTACTCTGAGAACAGTAAATCCTAACAGTCATGAAGACTGGTCAAAAAATGAGAATAGGAGAGAAAATAATTCAGGGAGTCGTGAGCTAACTGGCAAACCAGCAACTTGCACTCATAAAATGTTAGCTTTTCAAAAGGATGGTTGCTCCACAGTCACTGTGATACATGAGGGTAATACAGCCTTATCTGAAGTGGTGGCAAGAAGAATTCAAATTCCTGTTAATGCCCACCAAGTGCACCCCGGCATTGAAACAACCAGAGATATCCCTGGAATGTTGGCAGGCTGACCTGAAGCACTGGGACCTCCAGGTTCAAAAAGACTCTGTTGTCCTCAGCACTGGGCTTGAAAGAGATGGAGTCACATGAGTAGCACAGAGGGCCAACACAACCTCATCCCAAAAAAGAAATATGATGCAGTGGCAGTCTTTGATCCTCACCAGCCAGCAAACGATTGCAAAAAATCCAACACCAATAGAAATGGTTGAAGACAGGATTCAGAAACCTGGGTCAAGTATTGAGATGGTTTGCAAAACCAGTGTTCAGAGAAGATACTGGGAATAGAGTTTAGATGGGTCACAGAAATCCAATAGAGACTCAGCTTCCTCGCAGAAAGGAGTGATTTCATCAGTCTGTGAGCTGGTTTTCTGGAGCACAGCAGCTCTATTCCAAATCTCTGATGCAACACTGAACAAGGGATCATCCACAGGGATCTCTTTCCCCTACCACATTTTATCCATCTTCCCTGCACAGCTTGCAAAGTCTTTGGGCCAGGATTGTCTGTTGCTACATGACCAGTGATGTCCTTGTCAAAACTGTTTTCCAGGCACCAGCCTCCCACAGATAATGGAGCACAGTGACAAAGCTGCTCTCTGTGAAAAGAGCTTATGTTAAGCTCTGTAATTAAGACATATGGGGCCTTATCCACAGCTTAGAGAAGTCAGTGGAAACACTGTCTCGTAGGCTGGATGACAAGATGGTGATGAAGCAGATTTTATTTTAAGGAATCTTTATTTTTTTCTATTTGGGGATATTCTGAGGCTTTAAGAAGAGCTGTGGTACTAAAATGCATGAAAACAAAGAAGAGGAAAAATTAATAAAATTAAAAAATAAACCAAGTTATAAAGGAGCTTACACTGAGATACAGAAAAAATTCACAAACAGAACAAATGAGATTTATGTTAGTGGGTCACTCCTTTGGGGGCTCTTTATGGCTTTTTTAAGGGTTAATTTTACTCAAAATATAAATAAATCCTCTTCTTTGCATGTGGACATTAATTATCTTATGGAATAGAGGGTACTGATGGATGTAATAAAATAGGAACCTGACCCCAGATAATTTAAACTCAAGAGAATTATTAGAAATTATTATAATATTGATTAGGACATCAGGTAAGCATTTTTCAACAGTAGAGGAAAATGCCAGTATGCCTGTGGAGAGAGTACCTGGTTGGACCACTACATGCCAATATTTAGTAATTTCTTTATGTGACAGTTTGCCTGTAAAGAGGAAAATATTGATTCCTCTTTGGCTTTGCAAATCAGTGCCCTTAAGTGCTCTGGCCAGAAACTCATAACACAGCAATACAACAATTAAGTTCGAGGAATGAGTCTGGCCCTAAATGTTCACAAGGCAGAGGGAAGCATTTCTCTTGCTCACAAAAAGATATTTAGGTTCCCAGTTTCCTGCCTCTCAAGGTATATTGTAGAGGCTCTGAAAATAAAACATACAGTAAGCATGGTCTGTTGTAACCCAAACAATTACAGTCATCACAACAATAAATTTTTAAACAGTTAGGTAATATATAATAAATAAAAGATGAACAGGAAAGCACTCATAGCTACTCCCCTAATGCATCTGGAAAGTAATTAACTTTTTTTTCCTCCGTTAAGAATGTAATGTATTATACCCTGGCAAAGGAGGAGCCTGGCCATGCATCCCTGATGAGGATTTATCTGAGGTTGGACTCGGAGGGAGCAGACCTGCCATCCATCCTGCCAGAGCACAGCATCTCCCTGTGCCTGCTCGAGCAGGAGGTGCTGGATCAGGGGTGGCAGAGCTCCAGGGGGACACTGGGATGGGCACCAGGATGGGCCCTGCCCAGGCAGGGACACACCAGGGCCCTGCTTTGTGAATGTGGCTCAAAGCAATGCTCACAGTCGCCTGCCAAGGACTAATGAGAAAATAATCATAGCAAAAAAGGAATTACAGACACACTTGGAGGCCAGCAGGCCTCTCCTGGGGTTCCTGGCATGTTGCAAAGCATAAATCTTCTTATTGCAGGGTCTGGCAGAGCTGCCCAGGCACTGGAGCTCAGGACTGGCATCGCCTCAGGGCCTCCCTTGGCTCCTGTGGGGGTTTCACCCCAGCCAAGCCCAGGCAGCCCCACTCTGCCCCCACCAGCAGGACCAGGGGGAGAACCAGAGAATCACAAGGGTCAAAGGTGGAAAACTTGTGGGCCGAGATAAAGACAGTTTAATAGGGAAAGCAAAAGCCATTCACACAAGCAAAGCAAAACAAGGAGTTCATTTACTGCTTCCCAAGGCTGGGCAGGTGTTCAGCCATCTCCAGGAGAGCAGGGCCCCATCCCACTTATCAGTGACTTGGGAAGAAAAACAACATCACTCCAAACATCCTCCCCTTCCCCCCCCAAATTTATACACTGAGGCATGATGTCAGATGGTCTGGAATATCACTTTGGTCAGTTTGGGTCACCTGTCCCGTGTCTCCTCCCAGCCTCTCATGCACACCAGTCTCCTCACCAGTGTGGCTGTAGGAAAAGCAGGAAAGGCCTTGGTTCTGTTACTCGATTACTGCTCAGCAGTAACAAAAAATCCCTATATTATCATCACTGTGTTCAGCACAAATCCAAAACACTGCCCCATACCAGCCACTGGGAAGAAAATCTAACCTACCCCAGCCAAAACCAGCACATTCTGACATTTCCAACCATCACGAGGGTGCAGCCAGGCTGGCAGCTCCCTGGGAATGGGAGCACTGGGGGATCCCTGTGACAGGGACAGGAGATCTATCCCATTGTCAGCCAGGAGCAGCCAGGGACTTTTGGGCACCTCCCTGGCTGAGGGCAGGACCAAGGCCAGGCTGGGATGTGAGCTCCTGGGCACAGCTCAGCTGGGCAGGGCTTGGGGAGCTGGAGGCCAGCCCTGCTGCAGCATCCCTGGGTGCTGACCTGGGCTGCAGGGACATGGACAGCTGCAGAAGCCCTGGGGGCTGCCAAAGGCCAGTCAGGGCTGCCATGAGCTTTGTCCAGGTCATCAGAGCTGGCCTGAGCTCTTGGTCCCACTGAGCAATGGAACCTGAGCCTGGCCAAGGTCTTGTGAGGAGAAGTTGAGAACCACTGAGCCACTGTGTGTTTTCCTTGGTGGGAATGGGAAGAGCTCCTCAAGTGTCTTGCCAGAGCCAAATTCAGTGGAAACTCCCATGGCTGGTTTAAAAGGAAGGAGTTCGCCTGTGCTGTGGGTAATGCATCAACTTTGGCATTTACAACAAATAGCACAAAATTGATGTGCTCTGAGGTGTATTGCAAAATCAATTACTGCTGGAAACTTTTAGAGAATGGAGATCTTGCTGAGGGGGAACTTTTAGGACAGTCAGAAACCTAAATTCATTTGTATTTTTCTTAGATGATCTCATTGACTGCTCCTTTTTAAAGATTAATGATGCTTTTAATCCATTGTCAAAGATACTGGTGGTAAAGGTGGGTGATTGGAATTAATTTAGATAAAAAATACATCACACTAAATGCAAATTAAAGCACTGGCTGAGCAAGACTCTAGGTAATGTTTTTAGTAGACAGTTTTTCAAAGGTAGCTTCAAGGGAGCAGTTGATCTGATGAGTGGTTTTCCATGCCTGATTTGTGTGGTGAAGACACAGGGAACTGCTCCATGGCTACCCACTTCCTGGCCTAAACCAGCTACCCTTGCATGTCATTTAATTTATACTTAGAGAAATCAAGTTGCAACCAAACACTTGAGGGCTGATTAATTCCTGGAACATCTGTTGGAGGCAGGCTATTATTAGACATGAACTTTTGACACAATCTGCAGACATAATCATACACAGAGATTAACCTCTCCTCAATAAGCACAGTCCTGCACTGCATCCGGAGCAAGACACCATGACCCAGATTCCCAGCTGTGGCTGAGCAGCAGCACAGCCCAGCCCCAAAAGGCAAAAAAGGCCTGACCTCAGCTCTCTGTGTGCTGGTCCAGTCCCATGGCAGAAGTTGGAGCAACCTGTGTCAGCTGCCAGCGGAGATCGAGGTCTCCAAGGGACACAAATGCCACAGCCGTGACCCCTCTATTCAGTCATGCAACAAAAGTAGTCATCAGGAAAGAAATGAGTTTGAGAGGGCTAAATCAGGTCTGAGCTCCTGGGATATGTCCCCTTTAATGGCTACACACTCTCACCACATCTGCCTTACATAGGGGAAGCCACAGATTCCCTGTTAATAATGCAGATGGACCAAAGATGTTTTGTTGCATAGACGTGACCTTTGCAAAATATGATGTCAGAGAATTTCTGTACCTTTACATGAACTGCACCTGTTCTGACTCTGCTGTCTTTTATTCTGGCCCTAACCCTAATCCTAGTGCAGAGGTCCCCCACACCACACGTGGCCCATGCCACCCTTAATACACCTTTTCCACCTCCAGGGTCCCTGGAGCTGTCGGCTGTGTGGTGCTCTGAACCCCACCCTAACCCTACAGAACCGTAATGAACCCTCATGGGAACTTAGAACAGAGGCTGAGATCCTCATCATCACTGGGAAGGTCCATGGTTTGTTTTGATACCAAACCTAATTCACACAAGTTGGCTGCCTTACCTTAAAACTCTATGTGATTCACCTTGAATGCTCTGCATGATTTCATCTGTGTATAACTCAGAGACAACTTTCTAAGGCTTTCTCTGCATATCCATCCCACACATAAACAATTCCTTTAAAAAAAGCACTGATAACATCACAAAATTCACCCTGAAAAGGTAAACAATCGTTGGATACATCTTCCCACTTCTCTCTACATGTATTTTAAGGAATGGTCTGTGCTCAGCCAGCTGCCTAATTTAGCTCAATGGGGAATGGTCTAATTCAGTCCCACAAAGCCAGGGCTGTCCTGTGACTCCTTTGCTCATGGATGTGGCTCTGCCCCAGACTCCTTTGCCTGAGTGTTTCAGGCATATCAAACTCAGCATGACTGGCAGTGGAAAGTCTAACTGGGGCACTTAATATAAGGGTTGAGACACAAGGGCATTTCCTGATTTCTCAAATTACTCGGTACCCATTTATGCTGCTTACTATTGCATTTAAAAATCAATCCCCAATCATGTTTAAGTGACACAGAGGAAATCTGTGGCCATGGAGTCTCCAGTGTCTTTCCCGCAAAACCTGCCTCCTGCTTCCTCCCCTTCTGCCTCTCAGACCCTCCATTGTGAGGATGAAACTGTGAAATAGTTTTTCTGTCTCTGACTGATTTTTCTGCTTCTGAGGAGGGCAGTTGCAGAACTCTGAAAATTAATAGGAAATGAAAAGCAGATGAAGTTCATAGCATGTTGCATTAAGCTGCTTGGCCCTCTAACAGAATAACCCCTCCACAAATATCTTTTGTTTGACTATATTTTTTTTTTCCTTTAAAATTCTTTCCTGATTTACGCTGTATGCACCATATTGGTTTTAATTTGATATGAAATAATTAGCATAGAGTGGCTATCTTCTCTTCCCTTTTGTCACAATATCCCCTGGCACTAGTGAGAGCACCAGCAATGAGGCTTGACATTCTAAAAGCCTTTTTATTTCCCAATGAAAAATGGTATTTAGGCTATAATTAAATTTAAGCATACCCTCAGTGGACTCCAAAATCCACATGCACTTTCCTCTACATAGGTTCACTCCCATTGACTAAAATCTGTACTTGGATCACAGATTCATTGATTTTCAGCCTTGGTCTGAGCCTCCTGTGCCTTTTATTTCCTTTATTAGGAAGTAGCATATTTTCAATAAGATTCTCTGCTTCAGCTCTTGCAGATACCTTCCCATTTTAAGCCACTCACAGCAATAATAGTATGATCATTTTCTGAAGGAATGCCAATTATTATCTCTGTCTTCAAAACTCTTGAAACATTCAACTCCATTCTAGTTCTTAGGCAACCTGGTATAAAGAAAATTGTTTCCAGAGTTCCAAGGATATTTTCTTAACTGCATATCTTCCAATCATTTCTCTAGAGGATTAGGAGGAATTTAAATTTTTCAGTGGCCTCGGAGCACTATTAGAAGTTCCTTCCCTGCTGCAGCAGATGATTGCCTCCTGAGATGTCTACCAAAATTCAGAAGTGATGCACAAGGCTGCGGTAAATTCTGTTTGATCTGTTTATACACATACACATTTCTCAAAGGCCAGGCTCCCACCCAAATACTCTCAGACTAGCCTGGAGGTATTTAACTGCATGTACAAACCTATGAAGAATGAGAGAAGGTCTTGCAGAACAGTGAAATATAGAAACATAAGAAGAAACTGCATGTCAGTGGGTTAAGAAAATAAGATTTTTTGGGCTCTACTTCCACTTCTCATGGCCATATCAAAAGTGACCTTGATTACCTCACCTCCCGTTTTTCTGAGTTGCAATTAAGACCATAAGGGAGGTTCTCAGGCTGAACCAGAAGTCCATCTATCCCTGAATCCCATTTCTGGTGTCAAGCTGGAACAGCAGCTTGAGAACAAAATACCAGAGCAGAGCAAATGTGAAACAGAGACTTTTTAGGCCTGAAGTGGATTAGCATCTTGATGTTTAGCAACCAGGGATGGAGTTTTCATCTGTGAGCTTGTCTAATTGCTTTGTTAATTTATACTCTTGGCTTCCACAACACCCTGTGGCCGTAAGCTCTGCTGCTTAATTATGCACTGTGTGGAAAATTCTGCCTCTTCTTTCTTTTCAAACCTTAGTTTGATGGTTTAATTTGAAAGCCATTCCTTTTAGGGTAGAAGAAATAATTTCTCTTTTCAGCATCACCTATGTATTTTGAAATCACTATGCATCTCATATTTTTTTCTTTATGGAAAATAACTAGCGTACTTAGTTTCTCATTGTACAGAAACTATTCCATAACAACAGTACTTTTGTGGGTTACTTTTTGGTGGCAGAGAAGACAAGACTGGAACTGTAAAATTTAGATGCATCACTCCTTTACTTGCTGACTTACGGATGTGCTTTGCTTTGCTTTCCTTTCATGTTTGGGATTTTTTTCCTTTTTTTTCCTTCTTTTCTTTTTCTTTATCAAACATTTGTGGCACTCTATAGGAGTGCCCTGGAACAGTGAGCCATACACACAGACAAGGTTGCACTGATCTGAATATCTAATCCCTGAATAACAGTATCCCATGGGACTTGTCACTCTTTGTGTATAGGTGGGGTTATTTTTCTCCATGTCTACCAGGTTTTCAGCTGATCGAAAGATAATTTCACCTGCTGTTTTATTGCCCATCACTCAGCCATCCTCCTGCAAGTCTTCACAGTCAATTTTAGTTTTTATTACTCCTCAGCAAAGGCTTCTCTTTTCCTCTTTGTTCTTCTTTCCAGATCATTTACTAATACACTGGAGAGCACAAGCTCCAGCACAGATCTCAGTGGTCACCTCTTGCAGCATTTTCTCTGCTGTGATAACAGAGCTTTTGTACTCAGATTTATTTCCTGTCTTTTAATCAGATATCTGTCCATGAGATGAACTTGATCCTTCTACCTCACTACTTAATATCTTCATGTATTTTTGGGGAGGGAACTTTCAAGTGTGCTTTATCAAAGGGTTCATCACAGAGCCATTGACTTCATTTCTTTTAACACTTGCCTGCATCACAAGGAGCTTATCATATGGAAACTGCTACGACACAAGGAACCTCAAATTTGTCACTGTTCACACAGATGTTTGATATCTCCAGGAGTGTTGACTTATACAGAATGTAGTGCCTCTGAGATGTCTTATCCTTGTTTAATTTTGCATATGTTTGGATATGAATGCCTGTAGGAATGTGTGTCTGGCACTCAGATTGTTTCCTACGCCAAACTATTTTTTGTTTTTAAATATTGGATGATTTCAACCAAATTTAACATAGATATAAAAGTTTGGAAAAAAAAATACTCCTTCCAGAACTGTGAAGAAAGGAGGGCTGCTAAAAAAGTCAAATTCTCATAGTGCTGCGATGGGAGTGGGTATGTTTAACACCAGCACATGTTAGAGCACATTGTTACACATCTGAGAGTGAGAGAAATGGAGGAAGAAGAGTTGAAGGAGCAGATGGTATGAAACCTTCAGCTGTAGGGATAAACTTCAGTCAGCTCTTATGACAAATTAGATACCAGGGACACAACCATCAGTCACAAGAGGCTTTGAAACAAGGTTTTGGTAGCTCACAGACCATCTTATCTGGTGGTGTCCTTGGTGTAGACAGCTCAGCTCCATATATCCTACCAGCAGAGAAAGATGACAGTCTGTACTCCTGATTTAGCAATTTAGAAGACAGATATCAATTAAAAAAAAAAAAAAAGATAAGTGAGAGCGGGAGAAGAAGTGCCAGGGAAAATGTGTCAGGTTTTTTACATTTTGCTTTGTGAAAGAGGCTGATGTATGAAAATAACACTGCCTGTAAAACTAAGCCAGCATTATAGGAAAGAGAATAATAAGAGAACCAGGAAAAACTGAACAGTTCAGTGCTTCATCAGATCAACAGCTGTTTTATTTGAGGAAAGCTGAGCCACATAAACTGAACTACTTCAATAAGTTATTGATGTAATTGTGATAATGTCAGTAAGCAAACTTGCCATAATTAAAATCTGTAGTGTCTTCACTCTGCTGTATTCCCTTACCCTACCTATGGAGCTCTTGCAGCTTGTATAAGAAGCACCACTGGTCTTTTATAACTCATGTTTAGAAATCACTACAAACCATAAACTGATATTATATTGCAAATTCCATATTTATGTACACAAATAATTAGCTTGCTTTAATAAACATCTATCAGTCAGATCCAATGGAAGATGAAAGGAACTTGGCAAAGCTAATACTTGAAATTTCATTTCCATGAAAAAATGCAGATTCTGGGACACTGAAATGTTTGCTCATTCATCTCAGTTTCAATAAAATATTGCACTCCATAAGAAGGTCCATTTTAATATTTTAAAACAAAATATTTTACTTTTCATATTATAAGAAGCTTCTCATTTGGAAAGAAATGCATATTTTTATTGGCGTTTTGTAACAGGTTTTGACTGCAAAATTGCTGGTTTCATTTTCATCCCCAAAAAAATTTTATTTGCTAAAAATATCATCAGCTGGAGATGATGTTTTACACTTGCCAAGGAATTGGAAAAAAAAGTTATTTGCATACCTCTAGAATTCAGAACTCTTTGAAATCATGTCATTTTTGAAGTTCTCTGTTTGAATTTAGAAGTTTTCCCTCGACTTCTCTAACTAAAATAAGATGTAGTGCCATTAAAATGCTCAGAATTTCCCCACACACCTGCGCAACACAGGGGGATCCTCCTAAGAGAAGAATTTTTAACTTATGACTAGAAATAGAAGCAGTGCACAGCGAGGGCGTTCTCTTTATCAGCAAACACTCCGTTCATGTGGCAGCACAAAGGAATGAACGTGCTTCTGAGCACAGGGAAACAGCAGCACTGCTCCTGTGTGCTTGTTGCATTCTGTCTTCATAACTTCCCAAGACATTTTCTGCAGCCCTGCACAGGCTGTGAGGGAACTCATCCCACAGCAAAAGGATTCTTGGAAGGGATTGGTCTTTGTCAGTCAGGCAGATTTTCCACTGTCCGGCTTTGCCCTCTTGTGACTCCTCCTGCTGCAGATACAACTCCCAGGCTCCCTGCCATTCATGTTCCCAGCTTTGTGCACTGGCACACAGTGCCAACAGACTGTTTTCTGTTTTCTTACTTCTGTTTAGCATGGAGGATGTGCCTTTTTTTCTCTATTTATCATCTTTCTTATTATTTTTGCTGAATTTCACGTTCTCCTGCCTCAATTTCTCTTGGGCTGTTTTTTTTTTTGTTGCTGAGAAATGAGGGGTCCACACATATCTTTTTCATTGCTGGCTCCCAACAGCTCTGGAGAAGGCTCAGGCAAGCTGCCACCCTCTCCTTCTGGCACTCATTGTCCCTGCAGCCAGTGACTTACACATGGGCATCTGGCTTTTCACATGGTGAGCACGATCTCCTCACCAGAGTGGGAAGGAAGATCCTCAGCGTAGCCTCACAGTGCGCTCTGCCCTTTTCAGGGTCTTTGGATGACCACAGATGGAATTTTGAAAAGGTCTGGATGAATAATGCATTTTTGGTTCAGTTCCCAATCTGAGACACTGTGGGTGGGGAATGAGAAAGAAAATTTTAGATCAATGTGGAAATGTTTTATTTGATGCATGAGGAAGTGCTGAGTTGTGATTAGTGTTTAGAGCTCCTTTAAATAATCAGGACAAATTTTTAAGAAAAAAAAAATAACATCCTGAATTGAAAGAATATCAAAATACTGCATTTTAAAGGCCAGATAAAACATTTATATCTTTAATAGCATCCCCCTCTTTTTTCTTACAGAAAGCATTCATCATATTTATCTAAGCATTCACAGACAGCTTGTCCACCCGAAAAGGGCTTTCATTTGTGATTAATTTCTTTTTTACCTGCTTAAAAGCAGATATCTCACTGTGAGTCAACATTGGCATATGTAATCACTAAGGCACTTAAAAAATCCCACTCTTCACCAGCAGAATCCACAAGCCTTCAACCACATTTGCCTGTGGTACACAGCAGCAAACACACTGAGGGTTTGCAATCAGCAAAGGGAGCTGGGCTGATGACATTGATTGTACCTGGACAATTGCAACCATGATTTTCAGAGTACCAAATAAACAAAACCCAATTATAAATTCATGCCCTTTCTTTTGGTTTAATTTATCACTCCCTAGGTCATGGTGTTCTTAAAATTTCCACCTAATATTCTATTCAGAAAGAGTTGATTAAGGAAGTTGGTAGTTGAACACGACCAGCAGAGTCCCTCCTCTTTCCATCCTCTGCCTGCTACTGAAACTGAATATCTTCATGATGCCCCAAATGCTCTGTCCTCTCATTGTTATTTCTCTGTATTCTGAAAGTGAAAAGAAAGGATTTTCAAGCATGCCTGTGCCTCTAAAAATGGCAGAAGTAGAATCTGGATACAAGGAATTAAACCAGTTGCCACATACCTAGCCAAACTGGAAGGACAGGCTTTGTGTGGTGGCCACTGCTGGATTGTTGGCCACAAAGAGCTCTTAAAAGCCTTCCTGCCAATACTCAGCGTGAATAAAGCACCAGGTTTATGCTGACTCTGAAAAGAAAAGACTAAAGTCTCTCTCCTATAACATCTTAAGTACATTTAGCAGCTTCATGCATAAAGTGACTGAACTCTTCTGGTTCACAGCACACTTTTCTATCTCCCACTCTTACAGACTGGTAAGATTCAGCCTTGACACCCTGCCAGGCGCAATATGAAGAATTCTATAATTATCAATCTAGTGATGGCATTTAAAAGCAAATGCATTATCATGCACAGAAATCATCTCATGTCCCCTACAGCGTGTTCCACAACAAGGGCTGTCGCTTTGACTATAACTCTGGCTTTATTACATTTAAAGCTCTTCCATCAACAGACTTCCCCAGAAAAAATAAAAATTCTTTTATTCAGAAAATAGCATGTAGTCTGGAGTGGCTGTCAATGTACCTAAAGGTCATATAATGTCAGAGTCATTATTTTCAAATCATCCACACTCATGAGCCATACTTTGCAAGGCCAGCCTACCTAAACATTAATAAACACAGAGCGTGCGTGGCGTGGCATGAAAATTTGTGTGTTATCATTTAAGAAGTATGGAATAGAAGCAGAAAGATTCCTCCCAACTCCTCCTCCTCCTCCCCTCATTGTGCAACCACTGTATCCAGCAGACCATTATATTAAATATAATTAATAGCCTGAACCCCTCTTAACCAACACCTTTTTCTCTCATTTGGTAATCCAAGGCAATGCATTCACAAGCCAGATTATCCATTGCAGAGCTGCCAGCTCTGACACACCCTGATATTTTACCCTGTCATGGATCAAAAAGATTAAAAGCAACTTTAAAAAGCACAAGTTACGATACTAAATCCAGTAACTGTAGCCTGTCTGCTTCAGCTCAGATTTGGAAACTAAGTAAAGATTAATGTTTTGAATGGTATCTGAATTAATGTTCTGTCAAGCAGCTGCAGAGACAGGGGTTGCTGTTTCCCCATTTGTTTTGTTGGTTTTAGTTTCCTTAGTCCAGATAGTTTTCAATCACTGTTTGCAGCCTCAGGAAGTCTGTGCTCCATCTGCAGTCCTGGGCATTGTTAGAACCATTATTTCCAGCCACACTCCAGGTGGGAGCCAAGGGTCATTGGTTCCACAGGTTAACGTGACTGACACAGATCTCACTAACTCCAAGAATGATTACATTTATTTGCTGACCTGGCTCTGCCGTAGATTAAGACTTACCTTCACCTTTTCTACCCTCCCATTTCCTCTACCTTAAAAAAATAAATTGGTTAACAGATGTAGGCAGCTGGGAGGTTTCACATTTCACTTCTCTGCCTTTTCTTGGTGACAAAAGCAGTGAAGGAGGAAAAGGGCTGAGATGAAAACAATAACCATTCTCTGTTTACCTCAGCCAGCTGTACCATCCATTACCCCACTCTGGGTCAATACCTGGCACTAGTTTTCATATAGCCTATATAACATCAGACAAGGCTGAAACAGAAGACAGACAGACTTTAAATTTGTATATCCAGAGCTGACCATGTTTATCTGGGCTGAGCTGCATGCAATGCCCTGCATGAGCTGCAGTCAACAGAAAGCAATTTCTCCTTATACTACTGTGAATTATTTACTACAACATTTTGAACTGACATCCAGATTTTCACCCCTCTGTTCAGTTTCATTGCAATGAAAGGAGAGAAGTAAATGAATAACAGGAGAGGAGAAATAAATTCCACCGAAATGCACTGGCTGATAAAATAAGTGTCTTTGAAACAGTGCTGTATGCAGGAATAATTGTATCATTTGTTACAGTGCCATGCTGATGTACTTAGGAGTGTTTCTGACTGTGGCAGAGATGCTGGAAACAAAGCTCCAGCTTTAGAGCATCCACAGGGCTGTGAATTTTGTTTTTAGGATGTTAGTGAAGATACAGACAAGTGGATAGCCCTGAAGATAGGGAATTTGAGCATTTCCAATAAACTGTGGAGGGGTTTAGAGCTGAGATATTGGACACACACACCCACAGACCAGAGGGGAAGATTTTCCTCATTTACCAAGTGACTGAGGACATCCTGTCTTTGGCAGGGAGGACAGAGCAGACATTCTGCATCTTGTTTTCTGCCCCAAACACAGAAGCAGGCAGGCTTCAGAACATGTCCCTCTGTGTCTCTTCCACAGAAGCATTAGCAGGGAGAGTGAGCTTAGTCCTGAAAACAAAAATCAACTCTTACTGACTGCCTCAGCATCAGAAGTAACTCAAGAAGTGCATGTAAACCTCCCTGTACAGGAAAAGACTCTGCTCCACAAGTTATGTCTCCAAATTCTGGATTGCAGATGTGAATCTTCCTCCTTGAGTCCATATCTCAGGAGTTTTCAGACCTGTCACTGAATTATCTGGTATTTTAAGCAGTGGCAAACGAAGTTCAGAGGCTGAGGACTATCCTGGAGGTGTGATGTTTGGACCGACTCATCCTTTCTCTTCCAAAACTTGCATTTGCTCCCCATCCAAAATCCAATATTTTCCTCAAATAAAGATGATTGAGTTGGTTGTAAAGACCTTTTCCACAGCCTCTGGTTCTTGCTATTAATGTCATTGCTGAATCTAACACAAGTGGTGGTAGAATTTCACCTTCATCTCTAGGGAAGTTAGGATATAGACCCACTGCTGTCACTCGGAGGTTTCACTGTACAACAAAAGTAGTTAAGGAATTAAGTTAAGCTGTTATGAATGATATTGCATATTATCCCACCTCAGCGAATTATCAAATTAACAGAGTATCCATGCATTTTTGACAGGATAAAGACCTATTTGGACAAGCCAGCAGGAAGCTTGGCTGAGTGATTACCAGGGGCAGTCCCGTGAGACAGGGGTCCAGCCAGAGACAGAGAGCTGAAGCAGCTGACAGTCAGGAATGAGAGGCCAGTGAGAGGCTGAATTGCTGAGCTCTGTGCCCACACAGCCAGGGATGGGCACTTGACAAGCTGTAGTGCCACAGTGGCCAGGAGCAATCCCAATGGAAGCAGGGAGCAAGTTCTGGAGCCACCCTTTCCTCAGCTGTTTTGCTTGCCCACACAAGCTGAGATATAGGCACCCACTAAGCAGGCAGTGTCTCAAGGCATCAGCACCACCAATTTTTCCCTTTGATGGCCAGACAACTCCCAAAGAGGATATTAATGGCCAGGGTGGCAGCAAAACATGATGGCACAGCTCCTCACATCTGCAACACTCCTTCCTTTGGAAACAGCAGAAGCAAAAGCCTGATCCTCTGTGGCTCTCCCCTGAATTCTGTTTCTTTTCTCTGAGGGAGCAGCTTCACCTCTAAGTGACAACACTCTACACCCACTTTGACCAAGCACTTTTTCCAAGGTGGAATCAGGAAGTCTGAATTGGAGCCCTCCTGTATAAGATTGGCTCTGACTGGAGGCAGTGATCCTACTACTGGAAAAATAAACACACACACATTTGTCCTCTAGCTAAACATTTCTTCTCTTGAGAAAAATTCTTTAATGAAGCATTTTCTCAATGGAAAAGGCAAGAGAAGCCACTCAGGGAATAAAAGACTTGTGTGAGATGTGGATACAGATGGTGCAACCAAGGGATTTAGGGGCAGGGGTGGGTAAGTGGGGAGAGAAATAGGAAGCTGTGTTTCTCTCTGTGCATGAAGGGACAAATGCAGCCTTCTGCCTGAATTGGTGTCATCCTGCAGGATAAGAAAAGGCTGAGGCTCTGCTGCATTGCTCTCTGTGCTGCTCACCTGCACTTCCCATGGCAGTGGTGTAGTGAAGAGGGAGTGCTGGGACCAGGAGCAACACCCTGGCAGGATGAGATAAAGGGCACTCATACCCCAAAGGGTCCATTTTGGTGACTGGGCTCTCCCTGGGCACCAGCCCCGGGCATTTTTGACCAGAATCATGCAAAGATTGAAACTGGGGCCCTCTCAGCTACCCCTGCTCACCAGTGCCAGACTCACTTCTGGATGCTCAAGTATTCACTGGATTTACCCTTGAGTGTGGAGCAAGGAACATAACTACTGGACAATCTGATCCTTCAGATGCAGGCGTGTCCAATCTGTCTCTTTGTTCTGACTGCCAAACACAAGGGAAGGAATGAGCCTCTGCCAGCTCACAGAGGCCATGAAAACCTTGAACCATTCATTCACAACACTCCTGTGAGCAGACATGTGAGCTGCCTCTGGCAACATAGGTAAGTTGAAAATGCAGTGGAAATTAAAGAGAGAACTGTCAAGCTTATAAATAATGTGCAGTTAAAAATCATGCCTTGTTGATTCTGTCCTGGTTAGAGGAACAGGGCTGGGAAGAGGCTTTGGATCAGCTTGCTCTCTCAGTCTGTGAAATTTCATGTGTGTTGTGGTGGACATTATGCAAGTACTCTTTTAGCCAGTTCAAACTGAGACAGAATAGTGCTTTTTTTTTTTTTTTTTTTTTTTTTTTTTTTTTTTTTTTTTTTTTATCCTGAGACCGCAGACTCTCTTACTTTTTCAGGTGTCCCCTACCTGAATGAAAGCAACTTCTTTCTTTCCTAATAGAGACAAACACAGGATGAAAAAGGCACTCACTATCATCTGCCTAATGGTTTTAGCATCTTTGCTGGCATTATTTCGTCCAGGACTTTCCTATGTTTTCCTAAGAGAGAAAAAAAAAAGATTATCTGATACCTTCACCTAGTTCAATGTGAGGTGCAGGAGTCTCAAGGAGAAAAATAGAGAAATTCCAGGTCTTAGACAATCCAAATACATAAATCTGGACTGGCATCAGAAGGCAACCACTTTCCTTCCTCACCCTTTCCAGCAAATTGTTCCTGTTCACAAAAATCCAGAAGGAAAGTTCACAGAACTGTCTTCACAGGCAATAAACCAAAGTTAATGACCTGATGTAAAGCCACTGGAGTAAGAATATTTTCATATGGTTGGAAGACGGAGGCAGACTAGGCAGAAATACGGCCTTGTGGGTGCCACATGTCTTCCTATGTTACACAATCTCTGAATCCCTCTCCCAACCTTTGAAAGGAATACCACTTAAATTTATAAGCTGTAGAACAAAGAAATTCAATGAATTAATGCAGAGGTGCTCTGGTGCAGAACCACCCCAACGAGCAACACAAACAGCCTTGCTATCCCATTGAAATTAAATGAACAGAACACAATTGAACTGTGGTCAACAGGGTTGCACTGGAGGAGGTGTGTGGTCACCTCCTCGGGCTCTGCACATGCACTGAAAGGAGCCCACACTCCTTTTTTGTGAGGGAACACTGGGAGTCAGTTGCCTTCTGAAAGAAAAGTGGCTGCACAGCTCCAGATACGTTACTGGTACATCAAAAAGAATTAACATCCTGCCTCCACTCCCACAAAGAGAGGGGTCCCGTTTGGTGCCAAATGGCCATGTGCACTGATACAGAAATAATGTCTTGGCAGTCAGCAGGAGGGAAGGGAAGCCAAATTACATCATTCACTCTCCTTTCTGTGGGGATAAAAGACTCTATTTACTACTTTGGCAGTAGCCAGCACCACAGCTGCCGCTGGTCACATGTAAGGGCAGCAGAGGGAAGGCAACAAAAGAAAAATAATTGAATCCTCAGAGCCTATGGATTCCCTCCATAAAAAACCCCACATTTTATGTATCTGGACTATCCCAGGGCTCAGGAAACCTCTGTTCTGGTCTCACTGCTCCCACAGACTTCTGCTGAGTGACCTTGACCTGTCACTTCACTTCTCTTCTTTCCTCCTGCTCTTGGGCCTGTTTATTTGGCTCACAAGCTTTTGAGAGCAGGGATTGGCATATCATGTAATCCCTGTGCTTAGCTCAGCACTCTGCCAGTCTCATCTGGGTCCTATACTGCCCAGAATGAAAACATCAGCTCTAATTCTGACACCAATACATTGAAAGGGCCAAAGAGAGAGAGATTTTCAGACTGATGGGACATATATGTGACATGGATGTTATGAGATGGGAAGTTCTGCCACTCCAGAGCACCTTCAGCTCTGCCAATGCCTGATGGAATATATGTGTACAATGGTAAGAAGTAAGCAGTGTGGCCAGAATGGGAAGCATGGGCAGTTAAGTAGTTAAAATTTTTTTTTAAGATGAAACTCAGGAAGAGGAGCTGAATTCATATGAGAAAGCAAGAATAAGTGCCTCTGTAAATGACTGTCAGATTCATCTTTATAGGAAGAGCCATACTGCATAAAAAATACACCTACAGGGCATAAACAGAAAAGAACAAGTGTTTAATTGCATGGCCTAATAAGTTTTAAGATTTGTGCAATTTTCATCACCAGAAAGCTCAAACCTACCTGTCTGAACACATCTTCTTGTATGCTTCAAGCAACTGATGATTATCAAACACAGAAAAGGATGACCCTGTCTTAATTTAAAATGCATGCTCAAATGACACAATTCAATTCTGACTGCTCAAGCAAACCCCTGCAGAATAATAATGTGATAAATGAAGACTAAAACATCTCCCCAAAAAACCAAAGCCCTTCTCTCAGGAGAGAATGAAGGGCCAATTTGTGGCACTGCATTGAAAAAAAAAATATAATTCAACAAAGCTTGCTAAAAAACCAAAGGAGCTGGTGCCTCAGAGAATTTCTGTACTTTTAAAACAAACCATAATTGTCCTACTGAGAGAAGCTGAGGAGACCCTCATCTGCAGAGCAGATCCACAACTTCATTAAGAGAATCAGTGTATTTTGTAACTAAATGAGATTCTGTCTTGCTGGCAGGCATATTCTGCTCACAGAACAAAGAAACCACACACACAAATATTCCAAAGGGAGATGTCCTTAAAAAAAGTCATTGTAGCACCATCAGACTGTGGCGTATGCCAGGAACTATGACTTTGTGGAAGAAAAAAAAATAGACTGACGGGAATTGGAAGCAAGCAAGATGTGTGTGACAAAATGTCTTTGGCATTTTGATTCTTGGTTACTTCCTGTGAGCTTTTGTTTGTTATCAAGCAATTTCTGTGTTGTTTTTTTTTCCCCCAGCATTCAAAAATCACACTGCTGCTTCACCTCAGGGAGCTGGGTGCAGGAGATACCTTAAATTGTAGTTTCCATATTTTTAGGTTCTGTGCTGCATAGGAAAGTAATTTTGAGCCTCATATTAAGTGCCAGTAAGTTCTCTTCACGGAGTAAGCAGACAAAACAAATCCTTTTCCTGCTGAACACCGAGGACAACTTTCAGGCCTAAGCACAAACAATGGTGGAAGTGATGGGAGGAACAAGAGGATGGGACCTCACAACCTGAAGCTGTAATTGGACAATTAAACCCCAATGTGCAAATGGATCAAAACTTATAAAAATGTAACATCCCGTGACCAGGGGGCCATTTTCTTTTCTGTTTGTTCTTGGTCTGCCCTGGGTTTTTGTCTTGCCTAAAGGCCTTGCCTGGAGGCCTTTTAATAAATGCTTACTTTATCCTTTAGCTCTGTCTAGTCTCTGTTCCAGGCTGGCCTTCCAAGGCATCACAGGGACAGGGCAGCACCCTCAGATTTGTTGGTTTTGGTTTTTTCAGAGCATCTCCCCAGCACACAGAACCCTGGAGAACAAAGCCTTGAAGGCTTTTCCTCACAGGCAGCAGGCTCCCTGCTCATCTCCTGGTGTGCCTGTCCTCAGCTCCATGCCTGGATGGCCACATCAGGCCTGAGATCAACTGCCTGAAAGACAAAATGTGAAAAATCACAGCACTAAACTGCTGGGAAATCCAAACTTCTCCATGCATGGGAGCCAACGAGGCTGCTGAGCTGTGAGGAAATATTCAGACACTGATCCATGCTCTGTGCTACTGCTCAGAGTCTGGCAAGGAGAGGAAAGGGATAATAATATCCCGGATCTGGCGAGTAATGATAACAGAAGGCAAGAAAAGGGAAAAGGAAAAGAACACTAGTGAACTAAGGGTGCAGATTGTGGTCTGAGATCTGGAATATTTCTGTCTGACATGTTTTACTTCACTCCTTTAACATTCATTAAAACAAGATAAAAAGGGGACCTGTAGGTAAAACCCAAAATTCAATTTTTATGAATGACTTTGCATTTTTTCCCTTATACATGGCAAATTCTTAATTATTGTATTTCAATTATCAATAGAAGAGCAGGAAATTAGTGGGCGAAAATATTTCCAATAGTAAACATTTCAAATATATAAATTTTAAAATAATCAGAATTTATGCAAGATGTCCAGTGTGAGCTAGGTGTCCTCATTCGAGGATTTTTTTCCCAACTACCACAGACACAGGTTCACTCAAAAGAAACCAGTCTGGGTGAAATGTTATACTTGGATACATCTGCAGTTAAAGGAGATGAATCTCTCATGAGGTCACTGCCAGCCTGTAGAGTCACATCTTGGGCTGACACCATTATTTCATTACAGCTTGCAAACAAAGGCCCAGCTCAACCTTGCTCCAGATTCTTCTCAAATTTCTCAACTCTGAAAAAAAAAAAAAGCATTTGCAGCATTTATGAAGAGATTAGCTCTGATATTCATGGCAGCAGGAAAAATAGTCCAGAATAAGAAACATATCTTAGAAAATCCCTTATTGATGTCTGTCTTTTACATCAAAAAAGCCACGTCATGCTGCTAATCTCAGTGAGTGTTTGATAGAAAAACATCAAGTGCCTCCAGGCGATGCAGACCCAAATCAGTTAGGGATTTAACTCTAATTCTGACACAATGAGTTGTTTCCAGTTTGTTTTGGCTGGATCTAGAGTGGTTCTTTGCACATGAAATCATTATTAAACTCTGCTCAGAAGTCAGCTGCTAACTTGTGCAGTCTGTAGCACTCTGGCATTATGTAATGCCAGCGTAAAACTACACTAGTAAATGGAAGAAATCATCCTGAACAAGTTTCCTGGAATACAGAGTCTCATGGAAAATACTAGCAGTCCATTTTATAAGTGATGGATAACTATGTCATCCAAACAAAAACGTGTGCTTACCTTATCAAACCCAAAACATTCTTTTCCCCTTAGAGTGCAGAATTTCTGTTTCATGAACCAAGTTAAAAATCTTGTCTAGACTCCAACTAGCATCAAGCCCCACCAATACTGGTGTCTTCAGAATCCCAATTTGTTTTCTGGATGTGTACACACATTTTTGTTAACCCATGTAATCCTTCTGCACAGTGCCTGTCTTGCTAGTGAAAGTTTACCACAATGCTTGAAGATACTTGAATATTTTCTGCATGCTGAAGGTGCTGTAATCATGTCAAGTGCTGAGCAAAAGGAGTTACAAGAGAAGCTTTATTATCTTTATTTCTACAATCAGTTATTTCAGGGCTTTAGTATTTTTTTTTCCAAAATGTTTGCTGCATGGCATTCATAGAAGGCCAGAAAGGCAACTCAGATATTGAAGCATCTTTAAACTACCTGGAGAAAAGATAATTGATTGTGTTCACACTATCAGATTACTGTGGTAAATCAATGACATTTTTAAAACAATCTCTAAGCTGTGAAATAAATTTACCTGCACTTCCTGGTCCTATTTTTCCAGCATCCAGAGAAGCAGGAGCCCCACCTCACCCTCCTCCACCCCATTCCTTCATACATGAAAGTTCACCAGGAAATGGGAAGGATCAACCCTGACAACTTTTCCAGAGCTTTCCTCAGATGCCTCCACAGAGCAGGAAACTCTGTCAATTATGTTTTTCAAATAACAATCCTCTTCTTCTGTGCAGATGCCCTACCCAAATTAAAACCATGCTGGAACCCATGGAGGCTAGAAAATTCATTAATGGATTTGGGTGAAATTGCTGTTTTATGGAATGTAATTTCACATATGGGTAGCTACACTATCTATGGAGTTCATGGTTGAAACAATTTAAAGCACTTCTCACCCTAACACAAAAGATAAGCTCGTTTTATGAGTTTCTCAGCTTCCTCCAGCCCATAATAAGCACATATATATAATGTGAACAACAATCTTGTAAGTCAGATCATGAAGAGGAGCTGAATACTGATTTATTGCTGTAAAAACACAGCCCTGTTCAGGGTGATATGCAGTGCCCTGCTGTTTCAGAAATACAATCTGAGGCATCAACAAGCCTGCAGCTGACTTGCCAGATAACTTCTGCTATAGGGTGCCTATTTTTAAATATTTCATAGACGCACTTTTACTTTAGGGAGATGTTTTCCATCTCCAATTTTTGTGGAGCATGACGGGCAAGTAAAAATTTGTCTTCTCTCCAGAGGAAAAAAAAATGTAAGTATGCTCCAATGCAAACCCCACAATGATTACAGGAATAATTTGAAGACCTCAAATTTGAGGCACATTTTAGTGTCCTATTAAAAAAAATTATTTTTAGCTTGCTTTGGTTTATCAAAAGTCTTAATTTTCCCACTTCAGTGGGAAAGACCAGTGTCTGGTATCAATACCTGGGTTTTAATCTTCCATTAATCTTCCATTCAAACCAGTTCTTCTGCAAAAAACATTTCTTACCTGATTCACTTTATCTCTTTTACATTGCATTTAGCAGATCCTATCACAAGCCATAGGCATGTTTAATATCATTGAAATTGCACTGCTAATATCCATATCAATTATATTTTGAGATTTATGTTTAGTATAGATATTAATGCAGTCTGGCTCTTCCGTTTTTACTTCTGCAAGTATAATTTATTGAGACATAAATAGTAATATTAAAGCTATCAAGTATAAACATCAATACTTTACAGCACTGTGTAATTTAAGAGTTACATGCATCAAAATTCAGTTACAGTCCTTTCTGAATGCTCAAATCTCAACTGCAGACTGCAGCTCACCAGGAATTCTGAGTTTGGAAGCAGCAGGCTGTCAAGTAATGCAGTACTAACATCTTGAAATAAGCCATTCAGGAGGACTGGGGAACTGGCACATGGCTGGGACATTAAAAAAGCAGAGTTTTCTTTTTTGTTTTCTTTTTTTTTTTTTTCACTAAACACTCACTGTTTGCACACTGTAATCCTCTTCCCCATCTCGCAGTCATTTCAGATTATTTATGTTTTTGGTGTTTTAGTGATTCCAGAGATGTATAGGAAAGGGGCTGGAAGGAACTACAGTAAGTCAGCCAGCAGGCTCTAACACCCACAGGTGATGGGAATGCCACCCTCCACGGGTAACATTGCTTTGCTTTGTTGTTCAATGTGTCAGAATGCACATTTCATGCATCTTCAATCCTCAATTTCATGCATCTTATTGCATGAAGCCAGGAGTGACTGGTGAGCACTGGTATGTGATTTGGCAAAGAGGCAACATACATGACAAGACTTTTTTTTTTTTTTACTTCAAACAGATTTGATTTGATTTTTTTTTTTTTTTTTTTGTGAGCCATAGTATTTTTAGTAGCAAGTTTTTACCTTTTTCCTCAAGGTAAAAACTTGCAAAGCAGGGATGCCTGTTGCCCAGTTAAAATAAAACTGGCAGTGAAGGTGGGATTGTCTAATAAAATTCAGTCACTAATATTCAGTTACTAATAAAAGCTTTTTTACTTTTAGCTTACTGTGGACACAGGCAATGTCAACTGGAAGGGCTTTTCCTCTAGAAGTATATTTCCCTCTCCTTTGGCAATGGAGGGACATCAGGGACTTGCTGTAAATTCTTAAATTACATGAAGCAGCATGAGATGAAGTTTCAGTGTTTACAAAAGAACTAATGGTATCCCTGATTTGTCATTGTTACAAAGAGCCCACATTTAGGTTTTTTAATATCCACGGGTGCACAGTACTGCCTTCAATTTTAAGCTCAAAATAAAAAATTCCTTATTATTTTCACAGCTGTTCTGAGCAAACAAGGGGTACCACTGAAGTACCACTGGCTTTTTTTTTTTTTTTTTTTTTTTTTCTTTAANTTTTTTTTTTTTTGACTGAATGCACCAGGGAGAAAGTACCTTAAGATGAAACAAACTGAGAGGGAAGCCATGAAAGTCATGTTGAAGGCAAAAGTTCTGTGCTGCCTTGGATCAGCGAGTTTCCTGATAGAGACAGATGCTGGTGCTTACCAAGAGGAGCTACCTCTAGACAAAAAGCTAAAGACCTCATTTGGCACTGTCAAACACTCATCCTCCTTTTAGTATTTCAAAGTGTAAATCAGATCATGTTCTGTAACAGTCTCAATGAACTTCTGAGCTTACAGCCCTTTTATCTTGTATAACTTTTTTTTTTCCTTTTTCTGATTTGGCAATCTGATTTTTTTAGGATTTTCCAGTGTAGTCAAGTGTGCATCTGAGTATCCTGAAAAATTTAACAGTGCAAGTATTGGAGAATCATGTCCTGTTGCATTTGGAGGTATCTGCCCTTAAATAGAGATTTTTTTTTTCTGCCATATGCAATGACTTCTATCTTTCTACCATAAAACTGATATAACCCACCTTTGTATGGAAAAGAGTGACTAAACACTAGGCTACACATGCTTTTCTCTGAGTGTAGACAGAAGAAATATTGCTACAAAACTACATTAGTATTACTTGTTTATTTAAACATCTCATGACAGAGTGAGAAAGAAATATTTTTACTAAGAAAAACAAGACCTCCCAGTGCTCCCAGTGCTATAGAAGTACCAGTACATAGTCAAGAATTTCCCACATCAGTCAAACTGGAGCTGAAGATGCTTTGAACAAACCACATGGACCCCTGCCTGACACCCTTGTGCCCCAGGTGAAATCCCAGCTAACAATTTCAGCTTCTCAGCTTAAGGAAGCCTGCAGAGGATGGAGGTATGGCCATAGAGCAGGGATACCTAAAGGATCCCTATTAAAATAGGTACTGTTGACAACACAGATGAAGAAATGTATTTGTGGGTGAGCAGTGGTTCCATAAATTTAGCTTTGGAAATATTTGTGGGATCAGCTGCATTTTTTCACCTCACATGTGATTAATGTTCTCTAGTTGGTGGGGAATACACCAGTATTTTAGGACTTTCTTTTAGGATTTTAAAATGCAGCTGGCAACACATTAATCTGGCTAACTTTGACCTCCTTTGAATTTTAGATTTCAGTAGCAGTCATCTAATTTTAGCCAGTCTGACCAAGTTAAAATAAATGGGGTACAGACCATGAAGGCAGCTATTCATTTATGAGCAAGAGGCAGCTACTTTCACTATAGATGCTTATTGTGGAAAAGGCAATGATCAAAAGAAAACATTGGGAAAAAAAGATGCAGAGAGTTACACTCCCTGCTGTCAGGAAATTTATTAATTTCAAAGCATCATTGGTGGTACATGGAGAGGTGAATTATTAAAAAGTAAATAAAGATTCTCTTTAGGTTATATTCTCTGTATAAAACACTTGAGGTTTTGCCTGCAGCTGTGCAGGTAACGCAGCCATTATTCTCTCAGCCTTGTTCTCACCCCCTCACCTGATGGCTGGAAAGGCAGATTCTGCTTTCCTTTGAAGTAGCTGGAAATGAGAATAACAACACCTTTATGCTGCTTAGCCCTCCTTGTTGGCAGGTCTCAACCTTTTTTGCAGAAGCCATCAGCATAATTACCTAGATTTTACCAGTGTGGAGGCCAGGGCCAGTGAACAGCAAGTTGTGTCTAAGGATGTGCAGTGAGCTGGTAGGAAAAGCAGGAGGAGGAACTCCATGTTTTCACCTGCAGGTGGTGAGGACACTGTGCATCCTCCCAGAAAGGATTTATTTCTTTGCCAGGGTGCTCCAAGCCTCCAAAAGCTCCTCTGCCCATCAGCTCAGGGCCTTCTCCAGAGATTCAGGCTTCATTTCTCCCACATGTCGGGTGCCTTGATTGTTCTCCTGCCAGCTTCACTCCCTGCCCACAAATCCTTTCTGCCTGTTTAGCATGCACCCCACCAAGGTGTCTATCAGCAGGAACCATCCTTCCTCTCACCCCCCTTCCAGTAAATTAATCAAGCCAGGCTCTTCTAGTACCCCTTCATGTATTATGCTCTTCATTTTTCTGACCATCTTAATAGCCCTAGTCAATCACACATTCCACTTTAAAGCAATCAGTTTTGATCCCAGGTGACCAAATTATGCTGCACCTGCCAGTGTGGATGTGTACACCCCTCTCTCTGCAGGAAATAACTCACCTAATCCATCTTGGGTTTCCAGGGTCTTTGAGTTTTCTGTCATGTTGACAGCGTCTATGCAAGGTTACGTGTTTTTATCTTGTCTTTGCTCTGCCATTCCAGCAGAAGAGCCTTTAATAGTAAGTATCTAATGGCAGCAAGTATTCTCATATGTCCATATATGATTTTGCACTCTGTACTGTGAAACTAATCCAGTTTAAAATGCCTCCAGTTTAAATGGTCCTCAAATTCTGCCTGTGAAATATTCCAAGTCCCTGTCTGTACCTGGGATGTGCCATCAACAAGTCAGATGACTACACTCCCACTTGTTGTGCAAAATAAACCATGTGTCTTCCAAGGTAGTCCTTGAAGAAATCAATTTCTTCCAGCTCAAGACATGCCCCTATTTCTTTGCTCTCACAGGGAAAACAGTTATTTTATCCACCATTAAGGAGTCAGGGCTGTGTGCCTGCTCGTGTGTGTGAGAGAGTGGGGGGGAAATGAGGCAGAATCAGGAATATCTGTTTTCACACTGAAAATAATAGAGAACTAATGGATAAATATTCACAATATGAAGCACAATAGGAAAATCTGAAGGTAGCTGTCAGGGCAAGTCAGGGCAAGGTATAAAATTGATGCAGCTTCAATAAAGGCTAAAGGCAGCAGTGCATGGCAGTGCTGTCATTACCAGAGGACATTAGTGCTCTATACACAAAGCAAGAGATGGAATGACAAGTGAGAAGGTAGGGAATAAACAGTCAATTCAGAAAGGGCTCTTTTTTTCCCTTAGAGAACTGCATCACAAGGAGAAAAACATCTTTAAAGGAAGAAAAATATGGTCAAAAACTGGAGGTCGCAGAAAAGGGAGGATCTTTTATACACATGCTTATCATCAATTTTACTCACTACCCTCTTCATGGAGGCCCTGGAAGAGCAAAGGAGACATTGCTTCAAATTTAAGTGTCCTGAAATAAGGTTTTAGAGCAACAGAATGAAGTGATAGCAAAAAAATTTTAAGAGGTATCATGGGTACTAGTGACCAATGGGTACTAGTGACTTGGTTTCTGGACTGCAAACATTAGAAACTAGTAATTAAGAAAACAAGTATCTGTAAAAAATGCCAAGGAAAAGATAGCATGGCTTTTGCAAAGCGTAGTCATACATCACACAGCCTCACATATCACACAGTTCTCAGAAGAGGTGAGGAGCAAAAAATCATTAGAGGTAATACAGTCCTTCTGCATTGTCCAAAAATGGCAATGAGTCATTGCCATGGCCATGAGTCAACAGTCCTTGCAAAAACTAAATATTCACTGCACAAATGACAATGATCAATTAGTAGATNGAAAGAAAAGACAAGAATAATTAGATTCTTCACAGTATAATACTGTCACTTGTGGTGCTACTAATGGATTGGACCTGGGCCCAGGGCTGCTCAACGTATTCATAAACATTGCAGGAAGCAGAGAAGAAGGGCACTGATAACATTGGCTCCTCCAAAATTATTTGTAAAAGGCTAATCTAAAGCCGACTGTGAAGTATTTCAGAAGATCATGAGTGTTTGTATTCAATTCCATATTAGTAACTGCAGTGTGGTGAAGGGTGGCACAGAAAGAGGCAGTGCTGACATACATCTGCATGTACACATATGCAGAGATGTACAGCCATTATATACAGTCACTTGGGTGGTAATTTACCTTTGTCATTTAAGAAGAATACTTGGAGTCCTTCAGGATTCACTGAACACTTTGAATACCTGACACATCAATGCTCAGGAACTCAGAAACAAAGAATATTAAGAATGATTAGGAAAGGCAAAGAAGAAAAATTGAATAGCATTATGCTACTGTGTATTATTGCTCTACATTATGTACTCATTATTAATTTTGTGCCACCTCAAAAGGATATACTGGCACTAAGACGGAGATGGGAAGACCAAATTTACCCCACAGTTTTGTTACTTGGAGAGTGGATAGACTAGGTGACAAATAATACATAATAATAGACTAGATAATAGAGGACAGAGATGGAATATGGCTGAGGTAGATACGAAGAATGGGAAGTGATTTATTCACTGCTTCTCACAATACAACAGCAGGTAGACTGATAATGAAATTATCAACCATCAATTTCAGAGCAGAGAGAAAAAAAAATCTTTTCACACAAGGCCAGGGAATTAATTCTCACAGAATCCTGTGGAAGCTACAGAATAAATTTGCTGCTAAGAGTCAGTGGGAGTCACTGAATGCAGGGCTACTCACACCTCAGGCCTAGAAATATCCAATCCAGGTCAAAAAAGTCCTCAATGAGCAGTTCCCAAAGTTGTCAGTTTATGATGTTAGAAAAATCCCTGTGTGTCTGTTCCTCCTCTGAAATTCTCTTTCTAACCAGCATTAGGGGTTCTAGAGGCCACCAGAAAACCTCACTGGGACATGCATGTAGTTGCAGTTTTAGTGCACTTAAATGAAATTACATCATACAAAATCTTGAAATGTCTCCAGTGTGTTTCCATAACTCAGATTTTTCTCTTATATAAATAAAGACAGAGAAAAGATGCATAAATACCCTGTTTCTGCTCTTGGGTTGAGCTCTTTTCCTTACAAAACAGCAGTTGCTGGCAATCCTAGTTTTGCCACTAATACCCCCAGTTTATTCACAGAAGTAATCATTTCATTCTGCCTGCAAATCCAGGAGTCTGCCCTTTTTCCCTCCATTTATTAAAACAAATAAATGAACAAACCACACAATTAAATAAGGTCAGAACTATTCCGTAAAAAATCACATCCTCAGATGAAATAAATTACTGTAACTTTATTGGCTTCGGTGGAGCTGTAGCAATTTACAGCAGCTGAATATTGCTTCAGCACTATGATTCAAGTTATCAAGAATGTGAAATGCTGCAATATTGATTCAGAAAAGTCTATTTGAATTTATTTTTCTAAATTAATTTGCTCCCAGATTCATTAAACATTGTGAGGAAATAGTTCTAGAATGCACGTTAAGTGCAAAAATGCAGACTGGAGTCCAAACTCACCAATGCATTTAGGCAATCCTAGGCATTTTTAGCCTCATTAATGAGACCCTCATGACATAGGATGGTATCATTTGCCTATTTGATAAATATCATCCATAAGGATTTTTTTAATGAAGGCCCAAATATTACTGCTGTTATTTTTTTGTAATGGTAGTATTCCACTAGCAGTCACAGGGAGTGCTCCCCAACAGACCTGAGGACATAGCCTGCCTTGAGATCTCTCAATTTGCAGACAATATAGGGAGGGTTCATGGAAATTCTCCCTTCAGACTAAGCTTGGGCAGTGACCCTTGTGTCATTTCTATTGTATAATGGCTAATTTCCTCCAGCTATCCCAGTAAAAATGGTTCCTGAGAAGGATCATGAAGGAGGAAATGACCTTGTGATTCCATGTTTCTCAGACAATCCACCCATAAAGTCAAGGCTGAAGACAGCATAAAGGGCTGCCTTGAGATTGCCATAAACTCGTCATTTACTTATAGTAGCCCCTTTTCTCCAGTAATTGTGAAGTCTGGAAGCAATGCTGGGACCAGGATTTGCTCCTTTCTCTTAAATCTCTTCACAGCAGCAGCACCTGATTATGTGCACCACAGACTGCCTGGGATAAAGGAGGCACCCAGGAGGCCACATCTAGCAAGGCAGAAGGGGCAGGACACAATGTGGTGACACTGGGGACTATAAGACATTTAAATTTAAACAGTGTTAATGATAAAGGTGGTAACTTTATGCTACCAGCAGTGGTTTGGGGCTCCTGTGGGCAGGGAGGAGCAGAAGGACGACTCAGGACAAGGAGAGGCACAGCCAAGGAGATCTGTGTTATTTAAAGACTGAGGCAAGGAAGGCTTACAGGAGAGTTTGGGATGGAATTCAAAGGTGGGATGCCTAAAATACCATAAAATAAATTACTCTGAAAGAAAATGGGAAAGATTTCATGTAGCTGTAGTGCCAAGAACTCATGGCCCAAGACGAGGGAGGAGGATCTCATCATTTTGGATGTGACACAATTTCTCTCTCCCAGTGCTCCATTTATGAAGTGCTAGTCATATTTCATTTCTAATGCTTGTCTTGGTTTTAAGTACCCAGCTGTAAATTTGCTGGGTGATAGCCTTTAGACATGTGCATATGCATGTGTGGACACAGGTTTTTGTAAGAGTCCAATTTTTAGCTGAGCCTCTAGAAAATACTGTTAAACCAAGCTTCAGATTAGCAATAAAGCATGATTATAAAATTGTAGGCCTGAAAGACATGAAAATTATAAGACTGTCAACAGTAAAAAAGAAAAATAGATTACAAAAATAGAAAAACAGAGAATATCTTTGAGACAAATATAATGAAGACAGCGTTGACTTCTCTTTACCTACAGGTACTTTTGACTCACATAGGGTCCTCAAGGATGTTTTTATTTAAAAATTTTGAGAATCTGGGTCTTCACATAAGGAGTCTGCATGTTTTAATGTCATGTGTATCCTTGCTAGCCTTTTTTTATATTTATGGTATTTGCAAGTTACACCATAAGCGAGAGAGGGGGACAGTTTTTCTCCAATCTCTATGTATTTATCTTGTGTGTTTGGCAACATTTGGAACCAGACCAAAAGGAATTTAAGTCAATACTCAGTTTTGTTTGTTCCCTTTATAGCCCATTTCTCCTCTTGGTTTGCGTGGGTATTTCCAACAGCAACAGAGAAGGGAAAATATTTCAAAGCAAAGCAAAATGTGGTTATATAACAGCAAACAAAGGCAGGAGGCTTCAAGGGGAAAATGTGACTCCTGAAAATAATTTTAAGAACTTATTTTTACACAGACTGCTACACACAGTAATATAATTACAAAAGTACAAACCCCACACACGCATACCAATGCACAGAGTAAATACAATTATATCAGTGCTTATATGGGCATAGCTTGCTTTATCACAGAGGAAAAAGATGTGATGGTGCTAAACCTGTGCACTGTACATCTATGATATTATTATTGTTGTTGTTGATGTTAATAATAATAATGATATAGCAATAGAAATAATGACAATTAATCTCAGATAATTGCACCCCTCATACATGCATTCAAACTGGTACAAACAGCAGATGTAGAGCAATGCTCTCTTCCCTCCACCCCCACAGCCCGCCCCTTATTTTAAGGTTCTTTCTCCTCTGAGCTCTTAAATTGTCATCAGGTTGCAGGGTGGTCAGCCCACCCACAGGAGAGAGATTTGGTTTTACTGATAAGCTGTTTATTAGTGGTTTAACTCCAAAGTGTGTGCTTGGCTTCTTTGTGGCAGCTGCTGGAGGTGAGGACTGCAGAGCTCCAGCAGCTGTCAACACAACCCACACAGCAGTATAATAGTTAGGGGAAAATTGCTGAAATTAAATAGAATATGTTGAGTTAAAAAGCACTTTTCTAATTCAGCCTTTGGAGGTGTATATCTTCCTAATGGCTTGTTGTAGCTATGGGAACCAGGGCTTTCCCCTCTCCCCCAGGTTTTGCCTTTGTGCTCAGTGCAGTGCTGTTCCTCGTTGTTCTTGGAGCTGGTGGAGACAGCAGCATAAATACTTCTATTGCAATACATGCATAGCCACCTACAGGGAGGGAAAAGGCTGATTTCCTTCTCTGTGGCAGGCACAGTGTCAGATAACACAGTTAACTGATTGTAATTGATAATTTGCTCCACCGAGGTTTATTGCCTTATTTGCTCTTTCTTTCTCTCCCTTCTTTTAAGTATGGAGGATCTTAAACTTATCAGAGGTTTTGATGTCTCTTGAAAAAACACAGCAAGGTTGGAAAGCATTTGGTAGTGCAATTAGTAATGTTAAATCAGTGTGAATTCAAATTATTTAACTTGCTCCTTTAGCAGCTGATACCAGGAATACAAATTAGAAGGTGAAACTAAAATTGAACTATTGAAACTGGAAATCATCAAAACAAAAACCCTGGGTTTCAGACTGAGGAGAACAGAGACTGCTTTTAATATTGCATGAAATAAAAAAGAGGGGGCCAGAACATGAGTTTAATGAGCACATTTTCTTTCCTTTGGAGGACTGGCAGCTCTGCAGAGTGTGGCTGAGGATGGTTGCAGGGGCACAATGGGCACTCTCACCCTTCTTCCTTTGGTCGTGATCAACACCCAGCTCACTGCTGAGCAGAACAATAACTGCTGTGTCATGGAGCACTCTCCTCCACATCCATCTCCTGCTGGAGAAGGGGAAAATACACACCAAATATCACTGAATGTTGCTGAGGAAGCGTTGTGCTGCCATTCTCAGGGATGTTGTACCTGAAAGGAGACACTGCAGCCCTTATCTCTGCCCCAGGCACATCACTGCCTATATCTGAGAGTGAAAGGATGCTACAGGAGTGGATTTTTTCTTCCTCTTATTTCTTTGATTTAAACAATGTCATAGCTGAAGGAGAGCAAAACAGCTGATTCCTCTGAGTACTGCAGCCATGCACGGCTGCATTTTATGTGCAGGATCTCCCAGCCAGAGTCACTGTGCTCAAAGCTTTAGGGCTCTGTTTCCCTACTCTTGTATCCTGGCAGAGGTGCACACAACCAGATTTCCCAGTTCATACTCTGTACCTTCCAACTTGAAAAACAATTATTTTCTACTGGCATTTTTGGTCTCAATTTTTCCTTCTGTCTTCCATCTAATTTTACCTTGAATACTCTTTCAAGGAAGTTGGATCAGATCAAATGGGCCTGGCATTTTGGTTTGAACTTGATGAGTTCATTGTTACCCTGAGGCCTTCCCAGGACCTCTAAACTTGGGGTATGTGCAGAAAAAACTTCTTGTTTCACATCCCTGTAGTTTCATCATGAGTCTTGCACCTGCTGCCAGCCTGTCAGTGACTGAGCTGCTGAAAGCAGCCTGTGGAGGAGCAGTGGGGGAGGCAGTGGAGATGGGCTTTGGTGGCCAGGGCCAGTGCCATGAGAACCAGTGGGATGCTGTGTCCTCAAGAAATCCAATTCACTGCGTTGGGTTAGTGCAGAGTCTCACTAACAGATCTTATGTGTTATTGGCACTTTAGCTTCTGTTTAACAATTACTGAAATAATGGTGGGAGGACAAAGAAATAACTGAGACTGAATTGTTTATTGACCTCCATGTGAGCTGCCAGGTGAGCAGTGCTGAGATATGTAAACAAAAGAAGTTTTTAGGCTAAATTTACTAAACTGTCACATGAACAAACTGCCAGAGCATCTCTTTTGACCTCCCTGGTTGTCAGAGTCTTCCTGAAAGCCTTAAAAAGCTCTTGTGAATGAACTTGCTCTGAATCATAGAATAATTTGGGAATTAGACCTCTTTGTCCAGCCCACTTTCTTCCACGTATCCCACCTGCTTTTCCATGAGGCTACACAACCAACACCACTCATACCAGGTGGCTCAGGGCCTTTCTTCAAGGTTCTAGAGAAACACCATAAAGCCAGAGAACACTTATGAGCAGCCCAAGTCCTGGATCCTGTCCACAGGAAAAGGATTTAAGATGCTTCTCCAGCTTCAAAATCCTTCATGTCCTGGGAAGCTCAGGAGCAAGGGAGGTGTAACTTAGGAGATTCTGCTGCTTTCTGCAGAACTGGAGACCATCTGAATCCTTCCTTGCATCTCAGTGCCCAAAAATCTCTCACCCAAGGCAGCAGTGAAGAACTCAGGAGAGGTTTGCACCCCACGCTTTTTCCTGCAGATTACACAGTTTCCATAAATACCTCTGCACAGGAAGGCTGTGTTTCAGACTCTCACACATCAGAGGGAATTTCAGAACCAGGCTAAGCAGGTGTGAAGCTACTGATAACTTCCACCTGCGCCCTAATCTCCACTTGTCTCTGCTGTAACCATATCACAGCAAAGTACACTTGGGGACACGTGTCGTGATGCTGCTCCAAGGGTGCTCTGTGGAGGAGAAAATGTCTGTTTCATTGTCTGGCTGTGCATGACAGTCCATGGAGGAGCTTCTCTATATAATCTTTTAAATGAGGAACTCAGTGGAGGGGCCCCCTTTCTCAGTTTAATTTGGTTTTTAATTCTTCACGAAGTTCTTGCTAAGGAATACTAAATTACACAATGGAGAGGAAATCACTCCAGTGTGTCACACAAAGTCAAACCTTTTCATCTGACCTGAGAGATAATTCCTCTAAACAATATCACTATAGTCAAAAGGAATTACAATTAATTCATACAGAGAGAATATAATTAGCATTCTTAGAAAAGAACTGGCTGCTGATGTACTTAGTGCCTCACAAAAAGATTTTTCTTTGGAGTGATAGAAATAAACTAAGAGGCCTGAAAATCCCTTTTTATTAGTCTCAAGTGCAGGATGATCATATTTACCACTGCCAGGCAGTCTTTCAGAAGTTTAATATATGAAAAAGTTGTACATCAAATAAAAATACAGAGTTGGCTATCACAGAAGTTGTGTCCTTCTATGTTAATAGCTGAAGAACAAGCAATCCTCTCCATCTTCATGTCCATCTATGCAGCCAAGCTCAAATTGATTCTTAGACTGATTTATAGATATGATATCAAAAAAATCTGGGAGGCTGTGCAGGGACACACTGATTTGTATCAACAACAATGCCATCAGCTGGGCCTGTATTAATTTTTTCTCCAGCAATCACACTGCTTGTTTAGCAGAGGGAGCTCTACCCATAGTCCTGGTGGACACTTATTTCTCCCTTGAAATGTTTAAGCAGGAATTGTTTGGGGGAAGACAGGATGGCAAAGAACAAACTGGGAATACTTCGGATAGGGAAGCACATTAATTCACAAACCACTTTGTTCTAATTTTGAAAGTCAACAGCAATAATAAATAGCAATGCTTAAAGAATATGAAACAAGGAAATTTTCTTACCGTGCATTTCCATCAACGCATAAGACAACAGAATGGTACAACTTTCTTGACCCAAAATATACATATGTGAGTTGTTAAATTTCTCCAAATGCTTTGGCTAAAAATGGCTGTGATTTTTTTTTTTTATTTTCATGGGAAATATTCACATACTTGTTTAATATTGATCTAGCATTTTGCAATGACATTTAATTTTGAAATTTACCCTCAACACTCAAAAGGGTGAAAAAAAGTAGGACAAAGAAACAAAACCAATTTTTCTGATTCAAAAGCCAATGTCTAGTTGGACTTGAAATAAAACAAACTTTTTTTTGATGAAGCACAAAAACTGTAGGTAAATTAGAACTCTACTTCCTTCCCCAGTTAAGTTCGTGACAAGTCAATTATTTTTACAGATTTATTTGTGGCATAATATATTAATCAGGCCTCAAAAGCTCAACTGACCTATTTGTTCCATAATTTCTACACTGTAAAAACCTGCTTGCTAGCACTGATTTTGATGAGCAAATGATGCAGTTCTGTAGGAATGTGGCTGGAATTCTGTTGTCCACACGTTGTGAATAAAGGCTTAATCCTCTTGTATTACTTCTCTATACAAACTGGCTGGGAAGGAGTAAAAAAAATTGCCTGTGTCTATTCAATGAGCTGGTGAAAAAAAAAAAAAAATCAAAACCCCACAAATTACTGGAATGCTTGCAATATTATTTTAACTTTGTCTTTTCTTGCACCAAACAGGAGGGATGAGTACAAGTGATATGAAGAAGTATAAAACATGATAAAGAGCATCCCTGAAGTGCTCAAGGCTGGGCTGGGTGGGGCTCTGAGCAACCTGGGCTAGTGGAAGATGTCCCTGGCAGGGGGATGGAACCAGATGATCCTGAAGGTCCCTTCCAACCCAAACCAAATCTTTCCTCATCTAGGACCTGAAAGAACTGACTTAGCCATATATATATTATTACTTTAACTCTAATTCTTCTAGTTCAATGCACTTATTGATTTATGGTTTTGGCAAGTTGCACCCCAACAGGGTTGGGTTCTCTACTTGGCCACTCTGCTCAGGGGAGCAGTAATTTTAGTTTAATATACATCTACACCAGTTTAATTTTTGGGCTTTGGAGTGTGTCTCCCTTTTTGTTCTTCATCCTGGAGGCAGCTCAAAGGTTTTAGACCCTAAATGTGCAGCACATAAAGCTGAAATAAAACATGAGTACAGAGTGCAAGAAATACTCTCTGCAGGCCAGGACAGGTGGGGTGGAAGGTCTCTCTTTAAGAAGACACTTCTAGCTGTTTGCACAGATTTTCAGATTTCCAGATTTTCCACTATCATTTAATATCAGCATTCATTTAATCTTCCCCATGCTTTTCTTTAAGGGTGGTCTTTTACTCATAACTTAATCCCAGGAATTCCATCTCTAATCATTTGCCCAAAAGTGATGAGAAACTATCTCTACACATATTATCTGAAAAAGTGACACCCAAAGTGATGAAAGGAGATTAAAATTCATTATCAAATCAATTATTTTTGTGATTAGTAAAAAACGGTACACACACCAAACAGCGGAAAATGTGGTTTGGAACAGAGTAACAGTTTGTAATTGGTTTTGCTGAGGAAAAGCAGCTGAATCAATAAGCACTAAGGTTGCAGACTGGTTTTGCTGATTGATCTCATGATCTGGGCGACTTCTAAGCAACACAGTTACTACTACCATTTAAAAAGTTACACTTGATATGAGGAGACACTAAATAACTAAAATAGCAGTATTATTTTTAAAGGTCTTCTACCTCCGTGTTTCTAATCAATTTAAATTGTTTGAGGTTGTTGCCTTCGTGAAGAAACACTCAGGATATAATAATTCAGTTCAGCTTGGTGCTCTTCTGTCCAGGAAGCTGTTTTAGAAGTCACTTGACTCAGACAGACTTTCACACAAGGTTTTACATATTTAATGCCATGTCTGGTCTCCACCAGGACTTAACAAGAAGCTGCATTTCTAGTTCTCTTCTGTGAGTCTGTGTTTTCATTACATATGTTATAAAGGTGCAAATATGGCCATGGAAATCTAAAATATTCTCTATTTGCAAGGAGAACTTCATTCATAATGGATAGGGGGTATCTTTATGCTCCAGTCAGGTATCAGATCTTTCATCAGGTGTTGCTTTCACCTTGGTAAAGGTGACCTTGGGCCGTTTACTGTCTGGCCAGGAAACAACCTATATCACTATGCCTGAGGGATATGAGCATTTCCAGAGCATCTTTAGAGACCAGTGATCATTAGTGGCAAGTATTAAAACCTGTAATCTTCATTAAGTATCGAGTGTATGAATTGCAAAAAATCCTCAAGGGGGCATTTGAGTCTGGAGGAAGCTGAGGGAGAAGGAGAAGAATATGGGAGAAGAGAATTTCTCCAATTACATATCCTTTTAGGGGAAAGCCATTATTTAGACAGATCTTGCCAGAGAAGCAGTTCCCACCTGACAGATGTGGAAACTGCCAGAGAGCTTTTCAGTTGCAGGGTATTGATAGAGAATATCTCAAGCAAGGAAAAACAGTATAGATACATATTAAAAAATGGGTTTTCTTATTGAACTTTTTCCTCTACAGCAGTCCTTCATACACCTTGCTTAGTCTCCTAAGTTGTCTATATTGAATTATTTGTTCTTTTCCATAAGGTCTAAGTAGCATCATGGATGACTATGGGGGAAAAGAGAGGAG
>WEIU01017311.1:26759-38928 GCA_013389925.1 Aegithalos caudatus | reverse complement strand
GAGGAGAGGAGAGGAGAGGAGAGGAGAGAAAACTGTTGGTGCCCAAAACCTCAATTCAAAACTGGTGGTGAAGCACAGAGGAGCACTCAGCTGAGGCAGCTGGAAGCTTTTATGGGATCTCCCCAAGCCTTTCTTCTCTCTTTTACTTACAGATACCAACAATGTGAGCCCCAGTCTGACTGCTGATCACCAAGTCCCCTCATCTACCTCATTTAGTGAGCTCACTGAGCATTTGGCATTTCCCTTCAAGTGCCAAACCCAGGCTGGCCAGGTGAACTGAGCTCCTTTTCCTCTGCACAGCTGGATCTGATAAAGGGAGCTGCCTGTGTGAGCCCTGAGTATCCTTTAGACATTCTCACCACCCAACTCTGCCTGTCACAGCAGAGCAGTGGGACAGGAAAGTGAGCAGGCAGGGTTCTGAGCTCACTCTTAGCTGTAGGCAAAGACACCTCTGAGCAGCAGAAATGGAGATGCAATCCGGTGCATGGATTCAGTTGGCAAACTGAAGAAACACCCACCAGTATTCAACTCTGAATGGATTATCCAGACATTTCCTTGAATAGCAAGGCAAGCTTGGAAACCAAGCATGGTTAACCATATGGATTAACAAAGAGAGTGCATGTTGCACTTTAGATTCTTTCTATAAATGCTCTAACGTGGCCTAAATAATCATTAAGCTACATAATCCCCCTGAAACTTCAGACAAGGTAGGAATAAGTCCTTGTGAGCTGAAGAAAAGAACTGAAAAAACAGTCCCAGTGCTGCTCACTGATTGCACTTTAGGAAATATTTGTCACCATGGCATTTTTGTGAGGGTTTTTTGTCATTTGAGGCTCTTGCACAGAAGTGAATTCCGAGGGGTGCTTGTTCCACATGCTTCAAGAATCATCTTCTGAGAGCAGCTTTCCATGAGAGGCATGTAGCATTCACAAATGTCAGGCAGATGGGGCTCAGCTAAAAGGCTTCCAAAGGCTACCAAACCTGCTGGGCCCCTTGAAGCTAAAAAGAGGCATTTCAGAGACACAATGAGGCATTTCTATATTTTCCATTGTTCTGTATTATGTTCTCCACTGTGCAGCCATTTAGACAAGCTGCTTCCTTTAAAGGGTCCTTCCATTCCTCCTGCTGATGCCACATTTAAAGCTATGATCTCTCTGCAATAGGAAGGAGGGGATAGAAGGGTGTGTGAAATAATTAAATCTTCAGAGTGTTCTTTATAAAGCTGATCAAAATCAGCATTTCTTCTTAATTGTTTTCAGCTATTTTTAAATCAATATAGAGCTCACTGAAAACACTTCTGATTAGGAGAAAATAAAAATCTTAGGTATGTAAACACTCCAGAAAAAAATATTAAGAGTTTCATTTTTAGCATGGGGGTGGTGGCATTCATTTGAAATAACTTAGAGAACAACTATGCATTTTATCATATCAGTCAAAGAGAAAAATTAACACATTTCTCCATAGCTTTGATTAATATTTAGTTCTTTAGAGTGCTCTTAATTCAAGCAACCAATTAAAATGAGTTCTTCTTCTGCCTGGTCATACTTGAATTTAATCTGATTTTTTCAGTATTGATATAATAAATTTCTGTTGATAATTCCTGATGTTTCAGACTTGTTCAAAACCACGGAAGCATATAACGGCTTGGGATGGAAGGGGCCTTCAAGATCATGTAGCTCCAACCCCCTGCCATGGGCATGGACAATTTCCACTAGACCAGGTTGCTCAGAGCTACATCCAACCTGGCCTTGAACACTTCCAGGGATGCTTTTTACCAGGAGAAACTCAACAGGAGTGACAGTGCAAGCAGATGGGCCAGGAAGAAATAGCAATGAAACACTAACAAAGAGTGCAGCCCCAGTATTGTTCTGTCTTACAGGCACACACTGAAAGGGTGTGGATATGAACCATGGCTTATCTGGTGGAAGAAGGGAAGAGATTGCAAGGTTAAATGAACATAAAGATCTCATGAGAGATCTCACATCTTCTCCAGGTGTGTGAATTGCAAGGATATGAAGGGGTGCAAATGGAGGCACTGGAGGGACACAAGGGAGAGGAAGGAGGAGGGAGAAGAATTCCATGAAACAAAGCAGAGAGTAGTGAAAGCTGGGGCTAGAAAACATTGCAAACACACAAAACTGAAGATACCCAGGGCCTACAAATGGCATCTCCTCTTTATTTCAGGGGAGGTGAAGGGGATAACACTGTTTTGACTTAGATCTCCCTTGCTTTGCCTGCAACTGCTGTTTTCCTGCATGCAGTACAGCACTTATTTCAGAGAGGTGAAAATACCCTTAGGAATGGAGATGGCCATTGTCTACATTACACAGGTGGTTCTGCTTCTCCACCAGGCAGTTTGTAAACAACAGCCTCCTGGCTAAAATGAAACTTTTTTTTTTTTTTCCCTTGGCAAAAATATTAACACCAAACGCCTTTTCTTATTTTTCATTCAAGGCAAAGGGAAAAATAAAACTTCAGAAGTATTCATATGAATATTTAAAAGTGGGGAAAATAAACAGTCTAGATATGCTGCAATTCCATCTCGTTCCCACTGGCAAAATGATGTCAATACATCTCTCCAAAGAGCTGTTAGGCTGGCATTTATTGGTCCTCATCAGCTGCTGATTGGAGGGGGAAGGAGGCAATGTTCAAGAAACCAACATATTGGAGGGATCCCATTTCATGCTTTGGGAATTGGGCTTGCTCACAGCATTACCCAGCTCCACCAATTCATTTCTCCTTGCACACAGGGAAATTCAGGGCTGAATCAGGTTCCTCTGTGCCTTTCCCTCCCTGCTCTCCCGTTACTGAAGGCGGTGACTCAGTGAGGAGTGTGAGCAGAGGCTGATTAAAGGGATTCCAATGCCGTGCATCAGCGGTTCCTCAGGAGCCCCTGACTTTATTTGCTCCTATCCATGAGCCATTTACACCACATTCAACCACTTTCTGGCAGAAACAATAGCATGCTTAATTCTCACCCTCGAGTGAAAGTGTGCTTGGGATTGTGAAGGCAATCAGCTCTTAAAAGTATCCATACTAATCCCGGTGTTTTAGTTTGGGTTGAGAGAAAATAGTTTTGTTTTGTTTGGATTTTGTTTTGTTTTGTTTTGTTTGGGTTTTGTTTTGTTTTGTTTTGTTTGGGGATGGTTTGGGTTTTTTTTGGCTTTTTGTGGGATTTTTGAGGGGGTTTTTTTGTTGTTTTTGGTTGGATGGATGTTCTGTTTCTTTGGGGGTTTTTTTTGTAGGGGTTTTTTGGTTTTGATTTTTTTTGTTGTTGGTGGGGGGGTGTTGTTTGTTTGGGGTTCTGGATTTTTTGGGTTTTGGTTTTGTTGGAGGTTGGGTACTGTTTCTTTTGTGTTAGTTGAATTTTTTCCCTTCAATTGCTAGGTAACAAATTGCTGGGTGCTTAACCAAAACAAAGAGGTGGCCAAGGATGAGTTTTGGGGCTGATACTTTCTGATAATGGGTCATTAACACTCACCAATGACCTGAGACATTCCATCATCCCATTGTGAGATGCTCCACCCAGCTGGGGTGGGGGGAACCCAAGCATTCCTACCCAGATAAAAAGGGGAGACGTGGAAGCACCAGGACATCCTCTTTTCCACTGAATTCCCAGAGGAAGACTGGACCCATCTCACCACCACTGGATTTCCTACAGGACCATCTCTACTCCACAGAACCACATCTGTTACTCCAGGAGGATTCATCTGGACTGCTTCCAACACCCTGACCAACAGGGTGTCAGGTCACATCCCTGACTCTGTCAGGGCTTTCTGGGGTTTTGTTTGCTTTACTTGCATGTTTATTTTATTTTCTGTACTACTACATATGTATTTTTAATATTCCTATTAAAGGACTGTTATTCCTATCACCAAAACTTTGCCTGAGAGCCCCTAATTGCAAAATTATAATAATTTGAGGGAGGGGTTTATATCCTCTGTTCAAAGGGAACTTCCAGCTTTTGCTGGCACATACCTGTCCTTTCAAACCAGGACAGGTTTGGTTTTGGGGTCATCTTTTTTGTTTTTCTGGAAGGCCAAAAGTCACTGCTCAGCTCTTCCACTGCTATCTTATTTCTTGTGCCTTCCTGCTCTGATGGCTGACAAATGATACCTCCTGTACTGTTTCACTGGAACCCCTCCCATTTCTTACCTGTCTCCTGTGGCACATCAGATGGGATAAAGAACAGGAAATCTTTCAGGGTTTAGTGCAGAAAATGAGTGGTTGGCCAGGTGCAGCAGAAACACCTCACAGTCACCTACAGCTGCATCAGTAGTTACATCAATAGCCTGAACTCGTGAATTATGTCTGGTTTGTCCTCTGAGTGGGGAACAAGATAGAGAGCTCAGCTTTGGGAAGCCTGAGTAGATCTGGATGTAGGGAAGAGCTGGATTCTCTGGATGCCAGAGAGCTGGAACAGCCCTGCCCTGAGGCATTTGTGATGCAAGCCCGGGGAGTACAGGGGATGGCAGGGAAAGCTTGGATGACAGAGTGGAACACATCCCTCCCAAAAGAAATTCCTCCAGGAGAGGTGGTGGTGCCAAGCCTCCCTGGCTTCCCAGGAAAACCTTCCCCAGGTACCATCGGGAATGCCTCCGCAGTGGAGCAGAGCAGCAAGGGGCAGAACAAAACCTGTCCCCACCGCCTTGGCAGTGGGTGTAAAACAAGCCCAGCAACCTGAAAAGCAAAGAGCAACCTCCTCACTGAGGTGACTAAGGAGGGACCAGCAGCAGATAAGGGGCTTTGCAAGTCAAAATGAATTTATCTGGCTTTGGTCAATGTGATGGGAGATGGTAACTGCGGGGGAATTACTCTTTGCAATAGTTTCATAGGGTGTAGGCAAGGCACATTTCAAATGGCCACATGAAGTGAAGAAAATGGAAAGGTTTTAGTGAAATATTTTGCTTTGACCACAAATCACTCACCAAGTTTTGCCATTAATGAATAGCTTTGTATTAACTAAAAGCTGTGGTTTTGTTTGGGAAAAAAAAATAAAAATTGCTGAAGTCCAGCTGTGATGTGCTTTCTGCTACTAAATATTTCTAAATCAGTAGATATAGCAAGTCTCAGCTCATATGTAACCAACAAAAAACCCTGATCTGCTTGGCAGTGCTGAAAGGCAGTTTTGAAAGAAGGGCAGAAAACCACCTCCTAACGATAGAAGGTTCTTTCAGAATATTCTGTGTCTTGATGTTATCTCTTCTTTAACCTTTTCAATATTACCACATAAATTCCCCCTCTGATTTCAACAATGCTGTCAGCAAATATTCCAGAGTTAAAAGTAGAAACCCTGAACAATTTATTCATAACCTTAGCCTCATTTTTTATTTGCAAAGTACCGGCAAATACATTTAGTATTCACAAATGTGGTTATTGCCAAGATTTTTTCAATTAATCCTTCAGTGTGCGTAGCAAGTGTTCACAGGATTTAAATTTTGAGCTTTTGTTATGTCATTTTCTTCATTTGGGTAATCTCTGACTTCTAAACCCATGCAGCACTTCCCCTTGCACAAGAATTTATGACATTATTTCTTTTTGTGAACTGGTGAATGAAGATTCACAGATATGAAATTATCAGCCAGCAGCTGATCAGCACCAATTAGACCCTCCTGTAAACAGCATTTCTGACAGATTTGGCTATAGCAGCTCTTACAGCTTCAGTAAGATTTTTGTGGTACAGGTGGTGGTGGTCTGGCTCTTTTGTGTAATGTCTTCAACATGTTAATAGTGCCTTTCTGGCAGAGAGTTTTTTAAAGCAATTTCAGCACAACTAGTTACAGAATTACCTTCCAGTAAGACATGAAATTTATCATGTGTTCAATTCCTTTAACAGGAAGAGTCATGATAGACAAGGAATAATGGGTTCAAACTGAAGGAGGGGAAATTTAGGTTAGATATTAGGAAAAAAATTTTAGTGTGAGGAGGTGAGGCACTGGCACAGGCTGCCCAGAGAAGTTGTGGATGCCCCATCCCCGGAAAACAAAACCAGCAGGAACACAAAAACTACTTTGCCACAACTTTTCTCAGGCCATTGAAAGCATTTTAATTTGTCCAGGCTTTTTCTACCCTCTTTTCCTCTCTGTGCCATTTTATGTTGCCATTCATTCTTCGATGTCTCTCCCCTTTTATATAAATGATTTGCCCTGACACCAATATACCATGGAGTAAATGAATCACTGCAGCAGTCATTATGAAAATATAAATCACTGGTTATCTGTTCCTGCATGTGTAGGCAGACAATATATTCAGTAATAAACCATGTGCTGAAATGGAGAGATTTATCTGCTGTGTAATCTTTGGGAAAATGCTTGCACCTAATATGGATCTGTGGAACTGTGATCTCACTCAGTATGAGGTGGGTGTGGAGGAGCAGGATTGGTTTCTGTTCTCATAAAAGAAAAAAAAAATGTAGCCAAAAATGCATCCAGGCCAGAGTGAAAAACAAAAAATCACTGCACAGAGGATTAAAAGGAAATGCCAAGTCAAGAGAAAGATAAAGCCATAGCCCACAGAATGCACAAGAAATCCCTTAGTAACAAACAGCATCCCATACAGTGTCCCAATACCCAAGAAGAACCAGGGGCAATTAGCAGTAGTCAAAAAAATTGTATTCTTGAATTGCCCCTCTGACTATATCTTGAGCAGTGAAGATAACCCTCAGAGGCAGAGATGTGAACAATAATTCCCAAAAGATAGTCTATTAAAAAATTCCTCCAGGACTTTTTACCACATTATCTCCTGAAGGAAGAGGTTGGGGAAATCGTCCACTCCAACTGATTTGTCAAAGTGAATCATCAGCTAGACTTGATGTTGATTGTGGAGGAGGTCAGGTTCCCAAACCTTTCCTCACCTACCCAGCCACACAGAGGAGGACAACTCCTGCAAACAACAAAAACAACAAACACAGAGGCAGCAGCTGCTGTGCATTGCTACCTCCACAGTGCAAGGGTAAAATGGGCACAGCCTGAACCCCCCTGGCACCTGCAACACCTCCCTCCCTTAATTTGCTCTGCAGATGGAGTGAGGTGCTTACATTGAGCACTGCATGGAAACCCTTCCCTTGTTTTCAGTGTCTCCTTTATAACCTGCCACAGAGCAGTGTTAGGAAGGTGCTCAGCCCTTGACAAGTTCAGGCAGAAAACGAAGATATGGATCTCTGAGATGTCATCCCAATGCCACTGGAATGTGCCTGTGCAAGTCCCATCAAAATCAGCTGGAAAACTCTACCTGTGCCCATGAGAAAGGCTTTGCTGCTTTGTTCTTGGAGCTGTAGCTGGAAGGCTGAGAACAGCTGGTGGTGGCACCTGATATTGGCAAGGTGGGAACATCCAGGGAATTTGGGAATACCCTTAATCTCTTTGCAGTGGCTGGACACAAATGAACAGGTAAATAAGTATATGATGAGTGACAGTATCACCCTACCCCCATGAAAACCAGGTGTTATTTAACTGTAGAAAATACTGAGTTGGAGGAGTTTTCTGAATCAAAAGGTGACATGACCACAAAATCATGTGTATGCTCATCAGGTAAAATGAAAGCTTCTGGAATACTTAATTCTTTTATAATTACATTTGATAGGGAACATTTTTTAGAAATAGATTCTTTTGTTTTTCACATTTAAAGCTGCTGAAACTGAATACAAAAGGCATCTTTTAATGGTAGGAGAATAGACAGTTTTAAACTTCCACCTCCTCTGTAGTACTTTGGTTTCTGGCAAGATGAAAATTGTGTGAATAAAGGGGGGAAGCCTTAGCACTGCATATTTTCTATGTTCTAAAACACAGGAACAAAGAAGAGGGGGTTTTTGAGAAGAAATTTCTGGAACATCTGAGGAGGAAAATAGTTTTGTCTTTGAAGTACCTGATCCTATTTAAGCATCAGATCTACATCTTCTTTATCTTTTGATTTTCCAAACTGAGGGATAAAATGGAACTGAGAATTTTCTATCTCCTGCAGCATGTCTGAGATAACAGAAATCACAGCTTCAAAAAAGACAACAAATGATGGCAGAATTGATCTATGCCAGTTCCTTAAGTGTTTCTGGATTATCAGGAGGTGAAACCCTGACAGCACTTTGTAGACCACCCTGTGTGGGTCCTCTGGCAGCAGTTACTCTGAGGCTTCTCCACAGCTGGCATTTTCCAGTTGCCTCTCCATTTGGGGAAATCAAAATTTTTGTGAAGTGCAGTGGCACAGAGGAAGCTTTGGCAGGGGTGCTTAGGGTCATTAATAACTAAAATGCCTCAATAGTATTTATTTCAAAGGAAGCTGAAGTTGGCTTATAGTTCCTGAGTCCTTCAAAGTATCAACAATGAAAGGACAATACAAAGGAGTACTCTGATATCACATAACAGCCCTAGGGGCTTTCTGACTCTTCTGCTAGAGAAAAGGAGAAAGGATGCAAAATCTTTCCTTTAAACAGTTTGTATAGTGCTGAGATTCCATACAGCAAATAACAAGGCACACATAATAATAATTTATGGCTATAGCTCTGGAAAACAGCATCATCTCTCTCCCAGGTAACATTATGCCCATCCTTCAGTTCTACATTTTGCTTTTGTAATTTTATCACATTGCAAGAGATGGTCTGAAAATCCCTCATCTGCCTCATGACCATCACCAAGGACACAGACTGAGACCCCTGAAGGAACAGGGGGAGGTTTTCTAGCTTGGCCAAGGTGGGATGTTCACCAAGTTCTGCCTGCAGGTGTGCTCACCCAACCAGAGACTGGTATGCACCTACCAGTGTAAAAACAATGGACCAGGTTCCAGTCAGGCAAGTCCCAACTTGTTGCCAAAACCAGTGAACAAGCTTGGGCCAGCCTGGGCCCAACTGCTGCACCTGCCCCTCACCACAACACCCCACCTCTTTGGCCAGTTGCCCCCCACTTTGAAAAATACAATAAAACCTCAAAGGACAGAGACCCATTTTGTGTACACCCCATGGGAAGATGCATCCATTTGTCAGTATGTACCATGGGGATTTTGTTCTCTCCTTTGGTAGCTATAATCATCCCAATCCCCTCTTTCTTTCTCTCTCTCTGTATCTCTTCCTCTATCTCATATTGAGTTGTGTGCACTTAATAAAGTGTGCTGCTGTTGAGAGTAAATTGTTGTTGTCCCCTTGCTGTGTTTTTTGGGCTCTGAGATCACTAAATGAACCATCATGACCCCCACTTGCATTAGCAGATTGTGACACACAGAAACAGGTGGGACCCCAGGCATCACTGGAGTTTCATTGAAGGGAGATTTGGTCAATGGGAAGTTTCTCCACTACATCTAATCATGAATACTCTTTATCAGGAAGGTATTTGCCATATATAGGTGGGAAGATATGCTAAATGACACCTGTTAGAAAACACTGAAACACATTTTATCATGATTGATTGCTCAATCAAAGGTATCCTGCCATATCTCCAAAAGTTCCAAGAAGAAACACTTGAGTGAATACTTGTGAACGATTTATATTAGTTAGCCCGTAACAACAAGCATTTCTCCTACTTCTGTTTGCACAGTTTCACATCCAATTTATATTGCAGTCAGGTAATGTGACTTGCCATCTGCCCACACAGGACAGACAAACATTTGTTTTCAAGCAGCTGTGCTGGTGGTAAGGTTACCACCCTGGCTCCTGTCCCATTTTTTGCTACCTGTTAGCAAAAACCAGACTGCTTTTCTGATTTCTCCCCAAGCAATTGAGTTTAAATGACCTCTGTGAACAAACATCTGCCACTGGATTTCTTTGAGCTGGCCCTTCCCATTTGGACTGAAGTGTGCTGGGGAGTGTTCCCAAGAGTTCCTGCTGTTCCTTCTGTGCAGAGCAACAGCCTCCAGCTGCACCACAGCACCAAGAACCTGAGGGAAGGCTGAGGGGAGCATCCTTGTCCAGCAGGGTTTGATGTGGAAGAGTGTCTGTCCACAGCCAAAGAGAAAATGTGGTCAGAAATGTCATTGTGTCAAAGCACAACATTGTGCTACAGGAGAGCAATTGTTTCTTTCTCATTTCAGAATGCTGTTACTGTGGCAAATTCAGGAGTGAAACGTGTATTTCCAGATATTATTGAAATTTGCTATTACAAGATGTGTTTGGTGGTGCTTTTTTTTTTATTTCCCTTCCTCTTTGAGGAAAAAAGAAAAGCCATCAAGACTTTATCTTGTGACAAATATTTATCAAGTGACACACTGAAGTATTTTTTTAAAGTGCCATTAAAAGTGGAGGAAATCTCTAAATTCTACCTGTGACTACACAGAGGAGGTCATAAGTCCTGCAGAACACATTTCTAATTTGCATTTTAAATCAAAAGACCGGGATTTTGTTGTCATTTTATTCCACAAAGTGACATGTGGGGGCTGCACTTTTTTTGCATGTAGATTTTTTTTAAAGTCAGTTCTTTTCAACGTGGACATTCAGAGAAAGATACTAAAGTTGTCCTTGCCTGCATTAAAGAAAATTGGTTTAATTCATGAGTCTTCCACTAGTGTTCCCTAGTCCTAAGACTTGATGCACTTTGAAATGGCATGAGACTGGTTGGTTGTTAGCTGTTAGATGAGGAGGTTCATGCCATGCTGAAAGAATTCACACTGCATATGATCTTTTCACCAAAGACAATGGCTCTTGGTGAACACCCAGCTTGGCCAGAGGATCTCCAGCCTCAATTGCAGCTCCAGCACCAACCTGGAGAAGTTCTCCCTCATTGTGCTGTCCCAGCCTTTGCTTTCTGCCCCCAGCACCTCCCAGATGTTCCATGTGGTACAAGGGTCTGACCTCAAACATTCTGCATGGCTTGAAGGCATCTGCTAGACTGGCCCCACTATTCTGAGAATCCATTTTAGTGAACTTTCTTCCATAATAATAAAGAATCTGAATTTTTTTGATACTTCAGGGTATTTTTTTTACACTAGATATGCAACCATTCTACAGTTGTATCCATGCAAGTTACATTTAGAAATAGGGGGCCCTTTACATGCTGTGTGGAGGAGAAAGGATGTCAGGCAACTCCATCCGAGCCTTGGATCTTTGGTAGATGCAATGTCCAGACAGAGGGGAACAATGAAGCCACTGCTATTAACTGGAATAAAATCTCTGAGTGGAAAAGATATAATCAAAATCATACCCATGATAGCATGTCCAATATATTAGTTTAACCTTAAATATTTAATTAACTTTAAATATTTGAGTAATTATTCTCCCTCATTGCCATAAAGTCTTCCATTCTGCACAGAAGCAGTAGTGTCTGTCTAGAATGGAACACCTCTGCTCTGAAGCATTTAGATGAAATCTGAAGAGCTGGTGTCCTCTGCCCTTACTAGACAGTAGAGCAGTTTATGGAATTTGTGATCCATTTTACACCTGTATTCATACAACTATTCTGATCTATTAATTTTTAATTCCCAACCAGAGAAAGAATTATTCCAAAGTCTTTCTCTCAGCCCTTATTTTTAAAGGGAGTTCAAAATTATGGAAATGGAACTTCTCCTCATGGGAGAGGAAGCCTAACATCCTTGCTTGTTGTTCTTCTAAACCTGACATAATTAAGTCCCAAGAAAGTTCCATCTCACCAGCAGAGAGTTTGATTTTAATGAATAATGCTTTCTCCTTAAAGAGTGATGTGTGTCTGCAAAAGAGGTCTCGGCTTTATAAAATGTGGCCTTGGAGAGCAGAACCCTCTTGAACCACAAGCTCACCACAGGCTTTGGCTGCATGACGCCCCAGTACAGCAAGGGTGACCTGTGGAAACATGTTCCCTTTGTACTTCCCCAGCTCTTTTCCCCTTTTCAGCAATAAATAGTGTGACAGACAGACACCACAGTGCTCAGAGCCAGCAGAGCCCGTGGAGCAGTCACACAAGCTGCTCGAGGCAGAGCCAGCAGTCTGCCACAACCATGACCTTAAGTAGCTTTTCTTTCTATGCCAATTCAAGCCATGGTGTGATTGTACAGCAAATCTGGCTTCCGGGCTGCTAACACAGGAGCAGAAATGCTGTGGCCACATAACACCAAGCATTGATCCAATATAAATTCACTCTGCCAGCTCAAATCTACTGAAACAATATCAAGAGATTATGTTCATACAGGCAGGCTTCATTCTGTATGGTGTATTCACACCACTGTGCTCCTGAACGTGTGTCATCAGTCCTGCAGACCCAGCAGGAAACCAGCACAGACT
>WEIU01017311.1:0-26702 GCA_013389925.1 Aegithalos caudatus | reverse complement strand
CTCTCCTCTCCTCTCCTCTCCTCTCCTCTCCTCATTTAGTTTCTGTCTCCCTGTATTTATTTATGTAACACAAACCCCTCTTTCCCCATGAGATGTTCTAGGAGTGGTGTGTCCCTGGCCACCACTCACACTGCCTGAAGGACATCCATGAGAAAGAAGAGAAGTGAAATCAAACACATCTGATCATTTTCACTTGGACTAAAACACAGACCTGAGGATCACTGGAATGGTATAGCAGCTACAGGACATTTACAGATGTTTAAAGATTTATCACTTACATAAGGTTTTTGACTGCTACACATAAATGACAGTAACCACAAGCACATAGTTCAGTGCTTTCATTTTACAAGATTGTCTTATATTCAGAACAACATTAGCATAATTTCCTGAAGGAATAAACCCACTAACACTAATCAAAGGAAAAAAAGGCCAAACCCTAAACAATTCATAAGATATGCATAGTTCTTCAGATGCAACTCTTTGCACAATTAAAAAAACCCTTGAGCACTAACATGGACACATAACTGCACCTAAAGGTGTTTGTGTTCCTGATGAATTATTTAATCAGAGAGAAAATACAGATCTGAGCAGGGTTCAGCAGATCTCCTTGTCTCCTTTAAGGGTCCTGCAGTCTTTCCCCTCTTTGGTGGCTCTGGTGTTTTCCTCTCTGCCAGCTGCCACTGCTCTTTCTGGCTCACTCCCCATTAGAGGAAACATGTCTCAAACATCATTGAGAACAGAAGTTTCTCTGTACATGTTGGAATGAGAACTTGTGTAGTAGTTTAGGAAGGCACAGTCATGTCCCTTCTCATCACACTGATAAGTATCCCACTTCTAAGTTCAGCTTTATAATACTGATTTTTATCCTTGATTTCAGAAGGAAAAGCAGTGCAAATTCAGTCATAGCACTCAGGAAACATTTACCACCATCAAAATTCTAAACACCTCTTTTGATGACAGACTTGTGTCCAATTGCATCAATAGTTCTCCATACAGACCATTCCCCTGAATAAATATTAACTTTTCTGCTCAAGCATCAACCAGTTATTCACATAAGCCTCATTTCTAATGCAATGGCACTGGCAAGAAATAGATAACACACAAACCAAGTATTTTCAAATCTACCCTGGCAAACACTTTGTGTCCTTTATGGGATGATTTGCTGTGGTGTGTTGCCTTATTGTAGCACCATTACTTGTTATATTACGACGTTTGGAACAGGCTGTCAGCAGCAGATGGACTATTACTGATATGCAAGTAGGTGAGATACAGTGGCTGCACAAATTAAATCATTGTTTGCAGATCTCTGTGCTGGTTTCTCCTCGGCAGAGGGCCATAACAAAGTGGTAGGAATTCCTCAATGTTAAATCACTGCTGATTTTTTATAATGCAATATAAAAAGTAATGCAAACAAAAATTACTGGTGAATCAAGGTTGTGAAAGCCATTTCTATGCATCGTTAGTGCATGTATTTACAATAAGATAAAAGATGCACAAGGATTTACCCGTGAGACTCCCATAGGGGAGGCATATGTGGAATAAATCTGTGCACATCTTACTGCAAACTTACTTAAGTTTTTAAGTGTTTGAGGAACTAAATGGCTTAAATTTACATGTAGAATTTTAATGGCTAGATTTGGCAGATTTTAATGCTTTAAATTAGACAGGGGTGTATTCTTTGTCTCAAATGTGTGGCCTAAACAGCATCTCCCAGTGCAGCTGGCTTATTAACAAAACGATGCAAAACAAAGCCAATTACGAGCCTTTTTCTTGCCTAACGCCAGTTCCAGTGGGGTCCTCTGGTCATATCCAGTCTGTAATGAGGAGGAGGTGGGATCAGCCTGTGGACAAAGAGCATCCTCACAGATGGTGAGCGAGGCAGCAGCACATGAACAGGCTGTGCCTCCTGTGTTTGCTGAGATGGGGATCCATCCAGCATGCACAAGCAGCCCCTGCAGAATTCAGTCACCTACAGGGAAGGGAAGGCGGCTCACTGGTCCAGCTCAGGATTAATTATTGGTGCTTATAAATTGCCATCACGAATGCTCCCACACACACACATACTCTGGGGAAGGATGCTGGCTCATAGAGGTGTCAGCAAGTTCCTGCTGCCTCTTCCTCCCTGCAGTCTCTTCATCTTTCTCTTTGTGTCTTCAAGACTAATTCCTGAATAAGTTTCATAGAGGCTATATCTTCTTGGCAGCTTAGCTTGGCTTGCCACCTGCCCATCTCTCTGCATCTCTTGTGAACCCTAAGGTGTACACAGAGAAAACTGGGTGGAGGTTTCCAGTGGATCATGAATTGCAGGGATGGACATCTCTGCAGCAGCACAGACACAGACACACCTGTGAAGCCTGAGCAACCCTGGCTGTCCCAGAAAGCTGTGGCTCATCCCCAGTAATGCCTGCACTCCTTGTCTGGGTGTGAGCACAGCGTTGTGCTGATGCAGATGGCAGGTGCAGCTGGGAGAGGACCATCTCCCTCTCTTTTATCTCAGTCAAGAAACAGCCCAGCCATGAAATGAAGCCCTGCATGCCTGATTGCCCAGGAGAAGGATGCAGCCCTGGGAGGCCAGCACAGCCAGCAGCAGTGGCCTTGAATCCTGGCTGGACTCAATCTGGGGTGGAGAACCCAGAAAAGTGCATGGGCACATGTGGAGCAATGACTCACAAGTAATTTGCTTTGTCTCCTCTATCGGGCAGAGATGATCTGTAGGTCCTCTGCTTCCCACTCTGGTCTCTAACTGAGTCAGAAAGCTGAGTATATCAGCCTCCTGCAAGCTGCATCATGGGGGAGTGATGACAGCCATCTGCATGATAGTTGAATTCTTCTCAGAGCCATGGTAACAACGCTCCTAATTAAGGGACACAGAAAATGAGCAGTCTCTCCCTCCCACTCTTTCTTATGCATACACACACACAGAGAAAGCCCAGAAATGGATGATGCAGCACTTCTCCTGACCTGAAGGATACACCAGCTCCAGGGAGGGAGAATGTACCTGTGAGCAGCCTCACATTTGATTCTCCCTGCTGCAGTGTCCGTGGGGTTTCCCAGAGCCACATGGCAGCAGGACTGCACCAGCAGGACTGCACTTCCACAGGACACATCACACTGAGTTTTTTGGCAGCAAGGATGCACCAAACTGTAAAATTCAGCATCCTTGCCCTTAAAATTTCCCCTTGCTTCACCTGCAAGGTGCTCAATGTGTGTCTGGGAAGTGACTATAGGTGTCATCCCTGAAGGGGCTAGGATTTTTCTTTAACTTCCAGACATGGAGAATTGCCTCTTTCCCAACAAATGTGAGCCAGCCTGTTTTTGTTTTTTTTTTGTGCCTCCTGAACAGAAAGTTTAGGCTAATCAGATGCCGCAGATGATTTTAAAGTATTTTTTTCTCTCCTTCCTAGTTAAAATTTTTTACTGTTGTTGCTGTCATGATGCAGCTGGGCTCTGCCCCTGCTGAAAAATGCTGTACTAGATGACACCACACTCAAACTTCTTCCTCCAGTGCAGGCTCCATGAACTGAGACTTTCTCAGGTGCTGAAACTCCTGTACCTTCACATAGAAATTCAATGAAGACCTCAGAAGCCTTCTTTGCTTCAGTCCCATGTAATCATCACACAAATATAAATCTTTAACTTTACACACTGAACTCAGGTTGTGCCTTTCTTTTAGACTTTTCCCACACAGCAAATTCCTCTTTCCCATTTTGAGCATCCTCATATGTACCTTGTCCCTTCCTAGGGTGAATAATTAATTTCACCAGCAGGCTCCTGCCTGTTTATGCCATACATCCCATTTGAAGTTAATTAGCCATATTGAAGTTTCCAGGCTAAAAATAAAACATCCCCAAAGATGTTATCCATGCCCTTAAGAACACTATTTGTGCTGGCATGCACAAATTCTCCCTTTTTTATCCAGAGTAGCCACCGGGCTCATTTCCTCTCTCACAGTTCTCACCTTCCCCCGGATTTGCATCCCTGCAGGAGCCCAGGGGCTGTTTAACACACCCTGGCTCCCCTCAGCCAGGACCTTGCTGCAGCACAGCACTGAACACCCACTCAAACTCCTCAAGTTCTTCTTCCAGTGGAGCCGTGTAGGAAAGTGGTTTCCTGGGGGAGAGTGTAACTTAGTGCTGTAGAGTCAGTTTTGCAGTAAAAGCAAGCACTTGTAATACTTGAGGGTTTCTTTTTCCTTCTATGAAAAAACAAAGGCACCAAAACTGTTATTTAGAACTGCTGCAAAAATAAAACTGTCCTCCTAAGTTCTCACATTTAAAAAGAACCCTGTATGTTAATTTTCTATGAAGGTGCAGCATGTTCTTACTATTATTAAAGAAAATATTATGAATAATATATGCTACTATTCAAAACCTAAAGTATCCAGCATTTCAACACAGACTATTGTGATACATGGAGATCCTAAGATGTGTTCAATCCTAAATGTTAGGGGAAAAATAATCCCCAGCTTATCCAGATAATATACTGAAACTACTGTGCATGAAACTTAAATAATTTCAGATTGATGCTTTAGCCATTGGGGTAGGATTTTTCAAAATGTAAATGATGTCTGCTGTACAAAAGGCTATTCTGCATCAGACCAGAAGTCCATTTAGTTCTGTCTCCAACAGCTGCTTTTCCCAAGGGAAGTGGAAGAGCAGGACAAGGACACATCATATTCTCATCTCATGTTCTCCCAGTCTCCAACTGTTTTCAAGAAGAGACAGTTTCTGTGTTGGAAGTGGTTTACTAGTTAATTAGTTACACACAGTGAATTTATTTCATTTGTATTTGTCCAGTCTTGCCTTGAACCTGTGTCAGCTTTCAAAATATCTTGTCAAGTTACCCCCAACAAAAGGAAGGCTTCCTATTTTTTCTTTTTCTTTTTTTTTCTCCTTTTTTTTTAGTTTATGTGCTCAATTGTTTTAAGAAAATATTAGATCTAATGAGAGAAGTGCATAGTCAGGGCTTCAAGGGTTCCACATACTATGATAACTGGAAACACCAGAGAAACAGGGAACATACCTTTTACATTAAGGCATAAGGCAACTTCTGACAAGTGAAGTTTAGAAGGAAACTGGACTTGCACTTTATTCCATAACCCAGTATTGACCTGCTTCTTGCAGATTTATTGGGGGCATTTCGTGCTGGTCACAATCAGAGACAGATATCCAGACTGCATAGACCTTAAGCAGGAAAGTTTCTGTGCTCCCATTTAAACAGTTTGTTTTATTTATTAATTAAATGAAGAAATACGTGGATTTCACAAATGGTTGGTTTCCTTCCAGAACTCAGCTTCTGCCATTCAGACAAGGAAGTGCTTTATCAAAGTGCTTTATCCATTGACTTAAAGTATGTTACTTCTCTTATTAATGTCTGGCAGGGAAGTGCACATTTCCTCCCGTGCTTGCTCCTTCTCCTGTATCTTTTCAAGCTTTCTCCAACCCTGCTGGCTGTTTTGTAAGAATAGAAGCCCTGGTAAAGCATTTTAAACACTAATATTCTCTTTGCCTCTTTGGAGGCTTTGTGTCCCTCCTCACCCTCTTTTTTTGCTTATTTGTAACCAGGAACTGTCCTGGCTCCAGTCACTGCCTAACAATACTGGGACTAATTTAAACTTGCCACTGGAAACACTTGGACATTTTTGAGTGGAAATCTGGGATAAAGGCCTGTACCTTGCCTCTCCTCAGTGCTTTGACAACCATCTGCCCATCTGTGTGGAGCAGCACAGGCACAAGGGGTTTGGGGAGCAGGTTATCACTGGGAATGCCTGTGGATTCAGGTTCCCACAGGGGGGCCTCAGGGATAAAATGTTTTGAGGTGCCACAGCTCAAAGAGAGACCAACAGAAGGTGCAGAAGCTCCTCAGCCAGTGGATGTCTCGAGGTGGGCATTAGAAGAGTCGAAGGCATCAAAAATGAAGACATTTTAACAGATCCGTTACTTAATTATCTCTCCATAGGCAGTACTAAAACTCATCTGCTCCACCAGGTTGCTGTAAAGGTTAAATAGTGTCATTATTAAAGTGCTTTAGCAAGGTAATTAATCAGCATTTTTATTTTTAGAGGCAAAGTTAACAATTTAAAAGAATATATCTCACTTTCCTGACATTTGCCTACCATTTACTCTTGGAGAATATCCATTTCTCAGGACTCCTGCCTTTTTTTATCTACATCAGAAATTCTCAGTTAATGCATGCCATATCGTAATAATTACATTTTTGAGTCATTTAACACACTACATATCTGCCAGACTCTCTCCCAGGCTTACTCTTAAATGCAATTGAATTCAGATTGAAGCAGTGACTACACTAAAGCACTTTTGTTTGGAGCTATTTCTCTTCCCTTTTCACAAGAGTGAGTAAGCAATGGCCAGAGAGGCTTCTGAGCAAAGCAAAAAAAAAAATCACAATTTCTGTTCTTGTGGGGCATTCCAATATTTTGGGGTTTTCTAATTTCCAATCAAAGAACACATTAAGTAACAGAACTTTATGTGGGATAAAAAATGCTTCTAAATTCTTCTAAATTTCAGAGAGTACAGCTGAATTATTCCATTTTGGGGAAATATCATGTGTAATACTAGAAGGGGTCTAAGAGAAGTTGTAGTACACCCATAAGGAAAGCTGGGAACATGAATTACACCTCCTTTGAGGCACCTGGGCTTCAGTGCCGACCACAAAATGAAATGGTTCCCTTTCTTTAAAAGAAAAGTGAAACACATTGATTTGGTATGAACAGCAATGCAATATTTCACTTTGATGGCTTAAAGAAAGAGCAAATGTTTTTGGTCTAAGTAGAAAATTCCCTTTGGATACTTTCACATTTCTGTAAAATCTCTTTTTTTTTGACAGCAAAAGGACAAACATTTAATGGAAAATCCCCATCAATCAATCTAACAAAAAGTTTTAGTGACTGTCAGCACAGAACGACACAGAAGGCTCTCCCGGCAGCAGTCAAGAATTTTAGCCCTTAACCCTTAATTTAATTCTCTACACTGTTTATAGCTGAAAGTTATTGTTTAGGAAAAACTTTTGTTTTCATAGGCATCCATTATTTTTCAGCTGAGTGCTGAACATGAAGCTGTGCAGAATCTCTGCCACCCAGGAAACAGCAAAAGCTACAGATTGGAAGTTGCCTTTTCTTAAAAAGAGCCCTGGCTTTGACCTATACACATCCTGTGGAGCTCACTCAGCAACAGGAGGATTTTAGCTATAGCAAAAAACATTGATTTTCATAAGAAATTAAAAAGGAATTGAAAATTGTAAAAATCTACTGGTTTTAATGGATATTTTAGTGTTGTTTCAAAGATGATCAAGTAGAAATCCAAAGATTTCTATTTCAAGCACTCCAAACCTAGGATGAGATGAGTTTCCACAATGTCTTGTAGGAGCTGTGCAACCAGGACTTGGACCTCATTCAGCTCTGTGGGCTGGGGTCTGAGGCCAGGCTGGGTTTCCATCAGTGTACCAGATCCCACCCTCCTGGAGATGAGGCAAAGTGAGCTGACAACTAATGATTCTAGAATGACATGATGGGAGATAAACTGGCATCACAGATCTGAAGGTACAATGAGCACTCTATAATTTCCAAAGCTGTTACATCAATACATTTTCTGGTTTTGGGTAGAAATTATCATTTTGAAACATGAATCTCCAAGCATACTTCTCTCTTAATTCTTCCCAATTCATGAATGCTTTTCTGCAAAAAGATCAGCTGTTCATATATAGGTTTTAAAAAAAATCTATTTACCATAGGAAGGTTTTAAAAAAGAAAGATGTTCATCCAACCCTGCTTTTGATATGACAATAATTTCATTGTGCTTAAAGTAAACAGTCTTGAGACTGCTGCCTTCACTGTGCCAACCTGAGCTTTTCCCCATAAATAGGCAACATTCAGCAGTGAAAATGAAGGAACGAGTGATGACATCCTTTCTTGGAGGAGAAGAGAGTGGGTGTTTATTAGCAGTCTGTGTGTGAATCCAGCAATGATATTCTCTGTGTTTGCTATTAGCAAAACTCACATGGGAGCTGCTCAGGCTGCTCCAGCTCCCAGCACGAGCAATTCCCACACCAAGCTGTGATGGAGGCAAAGGTCCACACGGGTCAGGGGCAGGAACTGGGGGCATCTCTCTCTGGGAGAAGACACAGAGAAAGAGCTTGGCAGGGATGTGGGATATCAGAGCAGGGAAAAGGCAGCAGAGCATGAAAGGAGAGCACAAAAGAGACTCATGCTCAAAATCCCAGGCTTGCCAGATCTGTGCAGTAACCAGTCACTCACATACTCCCATTTGTTTTCTTCAGAGGTGACTGGGAACATAAGCAGAGGTGAAGGTCAGCACTTAAGGTATAAACAATCTCTGCCCTGCAGGTCTCAGAGGGTAAGAGGCCAGACACATCAGTTGTGTGCAGAGAAGCTGCTCCATTAGAAACTGCAAAGATGCAGTGCTTCACGCTACTTCATCCCCTGAACACTAATTTCTTGTTGGACAATATGAAAAGTCTTATTCCTCACAAGCTGAAGGAGGGGGAAGAACACCTTGTTCACAGGACAGTAAGGGCAGCCCAGTTACTTTCATTTAGGCTTGGTCAGAAGTGTTGTTAAATGTCCTTCCAAACAGCCAGATGGAACATGGTGTCTACTGCTTCCATCTTCTAAGCTGGCTAAAACCAGTGATGTTTTACACAGCAAAAGGAGCAATATTCAGGCAGACCTGAAATCTCTCCACTTAAATTCTGCTGCAAAGGCCAGACCTCCCTTCAGCTGCCTGTCTGGCTGTCTGGGTCCACTCACACCATTGTTCCTTCATATTGCTTTTTGTTAATTTTTCAGCTCTCACTTTCCCAATCCAAACTGAAATCACTGTAACAACATCAGGTGACAATCTCTAAACCTCTGTTCCCAAGTGCATCAACTTAACAACTGCTCATGACACTCATACCCCTTTTTTATGTTTCTTCACGTTTATTTTTCTTCTTGAAGTATTGCAAGGCAGTGTTTAGATACAAATCCTGCCCAACAGGGACTGGGAGAAGGGGAGATTTAGCACAACTCTGCCTGCAAGACACAAATATGACTAAAATACAGCACAACTATCTCAATCCAGTGTCCTACAATTGGTGTCTGTTTAAAATGGTTCCTAGTAAGAAACCATCCCACTGCTTGACACATTTTGACAGAGCAGATTTATGAGAGTTTGGGAGGGTTAGGCAGGGGTTTGGGAGGCTTGGATCCAGGCCAGGTGGGCAGGCTGACCTCATTGTTGCCCACCTTTGTGCCCAGACCAGTGGGCTCAACCACTCTTTTACTCTTTTTGGGATTGTTGTTTGTTTGTTTTCTTAATAATGGAAAGTATTTCAGAAAATTATATTACTTCCTTTAAGAGGAGCAAGCAGAGCTGAGACCCAGGCTGTCACCATCCTTTTCCAGGCATCCACCCTTGGTGGTCCCCTTGGGGAGAGGGTGGCAGCAGTGCCAGCCTTTGCTTCCATCTCCAGCCTCCAACTCTGCCATCGAGCCAGGTCACAGCAGATGTGGCACATGTGTTTTATTCACTCTCTTCTTTTCAGGACACTACATGTTTCCTAAAGATTTTACTCATCTGGACAAGTATCAAATTTCTCCACTTTGTGACTCCACTGTCAGACTTATCAAGGATGTCTTTTTAAGCTGAGGGGGAACAGCTGCCTTCTGCTAACACCAGCCACATTCCAGACCATCCCCAGCACTCATTCCTCCTCACTACCAACCTTTCTCAAGTGTTTTGGAGGAGCAGAATGTCTCACAACCCTCTCCTCTGTCCTGCTCCCCACTTGATAACCAGGCTACCTCAGGGCAGTAGATCTGTAAAATACTCAAGTGGGAATCCACCAGTACATCTGCCCTGCATTTATCTGGCAGAATGCAAGAGCAGGTGTTCATCACAGCTCTCGTAATCTCATGGTTCCCTCCCCAACAACCTGACCACAGCCTGTTCACAATCTCTGAACATCCCTCCCTAATATTTATAAAATGATCCTGCAGAATACTGAATTTTACTAAGTTCCCAGAATGTAATTTCCTGAATAAAAACTCCATGTAAAAAAAAAAAAAAAAAAAAAAAAAAAAAAAAAAAAAAAAAAAAAAAAAAAAAAAAAAAAAAAAAAAAAAAAAAAAAACAAAAAAAAAACAAACACAAACCAAACTTAGGTATTTACTGCCAAAATCTAATTATCTTGTTTTCATGAGATTTTCATCACAACTGACAACTGAATTGGGCTGTGGGCTGATTATCACACCTGGAACCAGAATCAACACCAGACTCAGCCGACCATATCACCTTGAGGCATTTTCTTTCTCTTTTGGATATTTTCCTTATAGCATTAAAATCCCACTTCCAACATCAACATCCCTGTTGTTGCAGTTGCCCCCAGAGCCTCCTTTTCCAGCTGGAGAGCTGATGTTTCCTGAAGCACAGCACTGTGCACACTCCAGCTTGCTCGTTACAATTTACAGTTTCCTCTTCCGCTGCCCTGGGCCACTGCACAATATAAACAATAGCTGTGTCTTGAAAACCATCCAAAACAAATGGGTCTCACTGCCTGTGCTGCTCTCAGATCTGTAGAGAGAGCTTATTGTGTGCACAGTTGGTTTAATCCCGTGAATAGTCTGGAAAGTATGATATAATGCTCATTTCTTACCAATCAGTCTATTGCTGGAGTCTTGCTAAAGAAAATTTACTCCCAGATTATTCTTGCAGCCTACAGAATAGATGTTTTGTATTCCTTGAACTTGCTGCTTTTTTTTTTTTTCCCCACAGTAAGGATAACCATCTATAAGAAGGAAAGATGTAAAAAAGGGGGGAAAAAAAGAAAGGGAAAAAAAAAAAGAAAAAGGAAAAGGAAAAGCAAATATTCCCCTCAATCATTATGAGCTGGCAATGCAGTGGTAATAAGCAGATAGAGCTGGAGTCAATATTTGCCAATACTCTGAACATTCAGAAGCATGGTGTGCACCTGGGATTTTCACTAATATTTCCTGGATACTCAGATTTTTCTTTTTGCCTCCAGCACAGTTTCCTGCTGTCTGAGTAAACTCCTCAGAGATGCTGTTTTTGCAATCTCCTGTGTTTTATAATTCAATGGCAGTTTATCACTCCTTGGAGTAATCCACAGTGGAATATACTGCAATCTTCTGCTATGGGGTTGTCAGGTGTGGGATCTTCACCTCAGAGCAGCTGGGTTTGCTGACCTTGTCATGACAGAACCTGGGGTCAGTGTGGAGGGATCTCAGCAGGAGATTAATGCCCCACAAAAGGACAGACTGTAATTCAAAGGAGTTGACCTAAGAGGATAATCCGAAAAAACGAGTCAACCCAGGTTAAAGACTTAAATTTTTTTCCTCAAATCACTCCAGGTTGTATACAGTCAACTAGATTTATTTTGAGGATGTCACCTGGGATTTTCTCCTTCTCATCTGTTTTCTCTGGATGAGATTCCTTTGTGCAGGAAGCAGACTACACATGAAACCCTAAAGGCAAGGCTCTCTAATGTGTACTATCACATTTTTCTGTATTTCCATCACTGTATCAGGTTCCCTCATTCTTCTATGAAACATCTTTATCTCTGCATCAACAAAGCCTCCTGATTTCCTTACAATTTCCTTTCCATTTTGTGGTAGCGAGGTAACTTATACAAGAATACATTGAACTATACACTGAACTTTGCTTCCTAAAGGAGTCCTTGAGGACTGATTTCCCCCAGTCCAAAAATTTCCAAGAATTTATTTGATCAGATAAAGGAAATCCCCTCTGGGACTACTAAACAGCATCAAAATGCAAAGAATATGGGATTAATTATTCTGGCTATTTTAACTGAGAAAGTTGAGTCCCCATCACAAGAGCAGTCTTTGAACTATGGAGTAATAATTCCAGTCAATTTGCATGATTCTCCTTCTAGTACAAGGCTGTTATACATCTTCTAGTATCTGCCTTATTCCCTTGCAAGTGTTGCACATAACTGTCAGCACAAATAATAACTTCTTATGTGGTAGCATATAAAAAAAAAAAAAAAGACAAATTACATCTACTTTTTTAGTTGTCTAAAAGTTCAATTATTTGACCAAAGCAAAAAGTGAGGCAAATCAGAAATTAACTATTTTCAATGAAAGTAAATTGGATTTAATCATTTAATCTTCATGTAATAAGGCCAATGGCACCTGACCTGTATCTGCAATAGTGTGGCCAGCAGGGCCAGGGCAGGGATTGTCCCTCTGTACTGGGCACTGGAGAGGCCACACCTCAAATCCTGTGTCCAGTTCTGGGTCCCACAATTCAGGGAGGACATTGAGGAACTGGAATGTGTCCAGAGAAGGACGATGGAGATGGAGAAGGGTCTGGACCACAGACCTGGTGAGGAGCAGTTGAAGGAACTAGGGGTGTTTAGCCTGGAGAAAAGGAGGTTCAGGGGTGACCTTATTGCTCTTTCCAACTCCTGTACAGGAGGCTGTAGCCAGGTGGGGCTGGTCTCTTCTCCCAGATAAACAGAGATAGTACCAGAGAAAATGGCCTCAGGTTGTGCCAGGCGAGGTTTAGATTGGATATTTGAAAAATTTCTTCCCCCAAAGGGTTTTCAAGCACTGAAGGAGGTTCCCCAGGGAAGTGGTGGAGTCACCATCCTTGGAGGTATTTAAAAGATTTGCTGGTGTGGTTCTTAGGGACACAGTCTAGAGGTGGAATTGGCTGTGCTAGGTTACCTGTTGGGCTCAATGACCTTAGAGGTCCTTTCCAACCTAAATGATTCTATGATTCTATTCTCATAAAATTTGTTGTCTAATATTTTATACCACTGGGTTCAGACTAATGGGCATGTAGTTGTTTAAATCACTTCTGGCAGTGTAGACATTTTGGTAGTACATTTACTATTTGATGTTCATATGGCACAAGATCTCAACTTTCTGGTTTCTTTTGAAAAGTTGCTCATCTTCCATGTCTAGATGAATAATGGTCAGGCCATTTGATCCAGGTTCATCAACCTCCATGAGTTTTAATTTCACTTTAAGAAGAGAAAATTTCATTTCCTTACACTCATTCCACCAATCTGTGGTTCCACCAACAGCATCTGTGCCCAGACTTACTGAAATGGAAACCATTTTCTTTCTGAAAGATGATGTATTTGTTTCGGTGTAGGATCATAACGTCCTCCTGGGAAAATGGCCCCATTTGTTTTTTCCTTAATTGGTTTTCATAATCCCAGATGTTTGGCTATTCTGGCACTTTGTGATCATTGAGATGTAGTTTCCTTTGGATATCACTGCCTTTCTCTATTCCTGCAGGATTTTCTTTTTCTACAGATCTTTATTCAGTGATTATCCAACCACTGGCTTCCAATAACTACTTTTTTTGCCTTTACTTTTCATACAACTTGCAATTTTTTTTTCATTTCTGTAAACAGGAGAATACAGTGGAGGTGCTTCTAAAAAGTTACTACAAGGACTGGTTACAGCACTCAGGGTTTTGTGGGTTTTTTTTCAATCTGGGATGAAAGAACACCTTGATCTTCAAAACTTTCAGCTCAAGGGAAGTGAAATCATAGCAAAAAAGAGGAAATAACCTGATAGAATTACTGTAGTCCTTAGATATATAAGCAGAATAAATGTAAGAATTTTATATTAAATTTACATTTGGCACTGATGAAATTGCTACTGAATCTGGTTGTGTTAGACAACATAATGGAGGTAGATGAATGTAGGAAAATCTGATCATTTGAAGAATTATACAGCTCACTGAGTTTTTGGGGGTTTTTTTGTGACTGATTTGGGGTAGAGTGAAGCCATGGGACACATAGCTTCAGTATTTGAGAGGAATGCAAAGCCACAGCTCTGAGATTTTGCTATACTGTGTCTGCTGGTGACACCAGGCTGTGACAGAGGTGAGGTTTGGGCTTGGAGGGACTTTGTCTTTCTTCTTTCTACCTTGCCCAGTTTTCTCAATTCTTTATGCACATTTGCCTCTGTCCTTGTCTGCAAAACAATAATTCTGTTTGGAATTCTGTTGAGCCCATCTGTTTGTGAGAACCTGTCTCTTGTGTTCCCACTTCCCTCTCTGCAGTGGTCTCCCTTTCCAGAGGAGAATCATTTTCCTGTCTGAAGTCCAAAGGATCTCACCCATTTTGGTGGATGCCTCTGCTGACCACAATGTGTCTCATTTGATGCTACTACAGCCTGCTGCTTGGAGGGACAATTCACCTTCCTGAACTCTTTATAAACTTTAGAAGTTGAGATTTTTATCCTTTCAAAAACAAACAAACAAAGTGTCTGTAGGAGAAGAGAAACAGCTGTGTTAATTTAATTACCCAATACAGCCTTGCCCCTGATGAATAACAGCTATATCCAATAAGGATGAGTGAGATAAAAGAGGAGGAGGGGGAGGAGGGGAAGCCTTGAGGATCATGAAGTAGGGGATCTGGAGGACAGAGAATCACTGCTGTGAGGTCAGTCTGTGCCTGCAGTCAGAACCTGTTGTTGGAACCTGCAGTCACAGTCTAGCTGGGGAAAGATCTGCAGTCAGAGGCTGCAAACTGATCCCTTCAGTCACAGTTCAGCAGGAGATAACCAGCAGCCAGAGGCTGCAAGGAAAACTTACAGCAGGAGCTTGCTGCAGCCAGAGTTCAGCAAATAGTTGGAATTAAGGTGACTAAGCTGTGAATAGGAATAAACCAGGACCCTTTTCATACTGTGCTAAACAAGAAGTCTGTGCCTCAGCTCATTTTTATTCTCTAATAAGAGGGCTGCTGCAACAAGTGTCAGCTGCTAGTAACAAGCTTTTAAAAGGCAGAGGTCCTCCAAGGATTCTGTGTGCACCAGGAGTTTTAGTGTTCAGAGATGCTACAAGGCATCTCCATTGATCATCACATAACCCATTAAATCATTTATTGTTGAAGTCTCTCTACAAAACTCCTTTTAAAAATCAGAGAATATTTTGTATTATTTATTACAAAATCCTCTTCTGCCAACAGCAAGACTCACTTCATACAGAACTTCAATAATGGTAAACCAACTGATTTACTGCAAAGTAACTGATTTACTGGAATACCTCTTACATTTTTAATAGCTCTGTCTGTGCCTGCTGTTATTTGCACCCTGCAAAAGTGGAAAATGAAATACAGGACAGATGTTCTGAAAGCTGAAAAAGAGCACTGTAGTTTTAATGAACAGCTACCTGTCTGGGACATCTTCTGGAAAAAAAAAATCCCATTTCTAGGTGGCTTCTGAAGAATACAATTTAAATATATTAGAAAGTATTTTAGACCCCAGTGATATCATGGCCCTTTTGAAAAGCAGGTCCCTGACTGGGGATAAATATGGAATTATCAAGACTTGGAGATTAATTTTGTTCTTCCAAAGATCAACTCTGAGAATCCATTTTGGGGAATAAATTTTGGGTTTGTGCTCTAATGTACCAGCAAGAGTAGTCAATTTTCTCTTCATAAAGTGGACACTTACTCCAGTGGGCTGGAATAAGAACATACTCTGTTCACAGCAGAGAACTGCTGACCATCTTCATTTACAGAATCACAGAATAAATTAGGTTGGAAAAGACCTCTGAGATCATTGAGTCCAACCTAATTTAAAGTAACTACTAAACAGCAGAAGTTTAAATTTAAATAGGTCTATAGAAGAAAGTAGAGTGTCAATACTGTATGGTACAAAGGTGCAGCAGGTCAAATTCTACCTAAGTGCCTCTCCTCTGACCCTCCTAGCTCAGTACAAATTTGGCTTGGTGTACTGAAATTGATGGGAATCAGCTGCAGACTGGTTGCAGGGACTACTGTTTATTCATGGCTCACACAATCTGCACAGAGAAATGGAAGCAGTTAATGCTACCTGGTTCCTTGAAATTCAAAGCATTAAAATTCAAAATGTGGCAGATTTTGAATGTGTCCAGCAAGAATAAACAACAGATTGTTTCTACTGAGAGATGGAAATATGAGCAATACATGAAGGACAGGCACCTCCCAGCCTGATGGCAGTATTTAAAGGGTCACACAATTGAATTGGGTGGGGTTTTCCCCTCTCTTAATACTCTGCAAGTCTTACAGACAATGCTGCTTTAGGTACCTAAGAGTTTTGGACATAAAACCCCATGAAAACAGTATCTCCTTGAACTGTTTTGTCTCAGCTCCATTTAGACCCTCTTTCTAACCCCTTTCAGTTCCACACATGACACATGGATTTCAATTCAAGCAGCTTAATCTCATTTTAGAAAATAAGTCCAGGCAAGCATGGCAGAGCTGCCAAAAAATGAGGATACTTCTCTTTGCAATTTGACATAAACCTGTTCTAGTGACATGCAATTCCACATGATTTTGCTTCACAGGGATGTGCTGTGAATTCTGTGCTACTGATGAAAAGAAGGTTTGTTGAAGCAGGTTTCATGTTACCCAGTAATCTACATGAGGAATTACATCCCACTCTTGTAGCTGCCCAGGCTGTTAAACTGATGAGCAGGGAAGGAAAATTAAGGGGAAGACAGGAGGCACTGGTTTATTCACTATCTGACTTAAAGGCTGGTTAATGACATTGAATAGGATCCCTTCCTGCAAGAGGCAAGACCAGAGTTTTAGATGAGAGGGAAGACACACACATGGTTATAGACAGAGAGGGAGAAGTGTTTTGTGACAAGTGGTGAAACAGTGGAATAGGTGCATTTGCACAAACAGATGGCAAATGCCAAATCCCTGGAAACATTCAAGGCCAGGTTGGACAGGGCTCTGAGTAACCTTGGATTTACTTGGAGAGGCCAATGCTCAGTGCAAGGGGGCTGGACTATATGGCTTCTAAAAGTGTCTCCCAACCAGTCCATGGATCCATGATTCTACAAAAGCAAAATGAAAAAGGTGGTAAATACCAGTCAGTCAGCTAGCAGAGCACCCACAGGTGAGCCACCTCATCTTTTTGTCTAGCTCACAAAATGAAAGCAAGATCATTTTCCCTACCACTACTCTGCAGCAGTACCATAATCACATACAAAAATGGGAATCAGGACTCCATGCTTCCCACCAGCCTTCAAAGGAAATCAGCTTAATGTGGCTAACAAGTCACACTTAGATATGAATGAATCACAGCCAAATGCAAACCTGACAGTTCAATTATAAAATATGTCAAGGCCTTCCAGGAGTGATTAGCCCCATAGCATTGAATAAGGTTACCAGAGGTGTGACTGACTAATTGGCAATGCAGCATTAATTTTTAAATGACAAACAGCATCTTATTGATGTGGGTTCCTAAAAGGACAAAGTATAGCACTTGGTAACTGGTGGCACATGTATCTAAAGGGCTCATCTCTATCTTGAGAAACAAACAATATTCAAATGGCTGGATAGCTGCCTGGCAAAAACCACAGCCTACAAATTGTTAGGGCTAAAGCCTCCCTTTTTGTGCCTAGATGAAGGACTGCTGGCTGGCAACATGGTTGATAAAGTTAAGATACTTTTAATCAGTAAAATATACATACATTGATTTTTATGGAAAATAGTATTTCCAAATGCTGTAGAGATATTTTATTGGTCCTAACCGAAAGGAAGCTGAGTCAGGGAGATTGGTGACTGACATGACTGCTGTGGAAATGTGGTAACTGTTTCCAAACATCATGAAAAATAAGGAAATCAGAAGTACTCAGCAAGGATGTCTGAAGAGAAAATCTGACTGACTAACTTGATAGCCTTGAATGGCTCAGTGGATACAGGGAGAGCCCTGGATATTGGGTATCTTGAGTTGAGTAAAGCTTTCAACATTGTTTCCTGTAACATCCCCTTTTCCAAACTGATTATGTGTGGACTAGGGAAGTGGACAGAGGTGGACTGAAAACAGGCCACCCTCAAAGGGTTATAATTAGCAGCATGATTTCAGCTGGAGTTGAGTCACTGGTGGTGTGCCCCACAGATCTACAGTAGGGCCAACACTGTTAATCATCTGCAGTAATGGTCCAGACAATGGGAACAATGGGAGTGTTCCCTCAGCAAGTTGGCAAACACATCAGCAGGTGGTGAGCAACTCTATTGTGCCTTACTTGCTTGGCTTTTTGTCAAATTTTATTTCTCTTTTTATTATTATCTTTTTATGCCCCTTTTCATTAAAATTACTATTAGTGATACTATATTTTACTGTATTTCAATTATTGACCTGTTTGTATCTCAAGCCAAAGGTTTTGTCTCTTTCCAGTTTCTGTCCCTATTCCACTGTGGGAGATGCTCATGCCACAGAAAGAACTTGATGGTGTAATAAACCCAAAAAAGTGTATGTATTTTGCAATGATAAAACATGTTTTAATACATATTATTCATCAGTGTACATATATATCTATGTGAGAGTGGTGGCAAATTAATTTCTCCATTCAGCTGGACAGATATACATCAATTAATCTGTGTCCCTGTTGCACCACGGCAACTATTCTTCTCATATTTTATATTTTTAAACAATATAATGTGAAGTATGAATGCTCATTAGCTCATTTAAAGTACGTGTTTTATACAGTCATAACTGAAAATAGCCATTCTTTTCAAAATAAATTTTAGAAAATGTAATCTTTTGATATTTTGAAATAAGTGCACTGTAAACTAGAACTGAGCTTGCAGTAACTGCAGGAATAAAGTTCTTTGCAAAATCTTATTTGCCTTGTTGCTGTTGCAGCAGATGGATTAAGTTTATTTATTATAAGCAGCACATAGTAATTTTTCTGGTCTGCTTTCTGGATTGCCTTCTCTTAAGTATATAGTGCTCCAGTTGTGTGATGTACACACAACTAGTGTTTGTAGTTTAAAATTGGAGTCAATACATAATTAAAGTCGAAGCTGGTTTCATAGCAAAATTGCAGGGTAGAGTTAAGACTATTTATATGGCACATGGACCAGACACATTAAGATATGTTTAATTTTTCTTAAGCATTTTCTAAATTCTTAATTTACAAATTAGAATATTTCTTTAGGGAAAGCTCACAACATTGATTTAATCTTTCACTATTTAGGTATTGAATTGTATTTTTTAATTAAAACCCTGTTGATACAATTTGTTATCACAAGATAGATATAGATAAAGCTATAAATATAGATAGCTATAGATGTATATAAAACAGTTCTTACAAACTAGTTTATAGGTTTGACTCCTAATTCTCTGAAGAAAAGGAAGTTTCTAAACACCTTTTGAAAGTGGAACTTAAATATTAAACACTTCCGTAAGTTACAGCCAGGTTCAGAACAGGATTCAGGCAAAAGAGGAAGGTTGTTTTTATTCAAACCAAAGACTAACTTAAATACATACAAACTTTTATTTCCTGTTTCTCAGCATATTTTCTTCCATGATCTGGCATTTCTAATGTGAATTATTTTGATTTGCCAGAAATCAAACATATGCCAGAAAGAACAAACACGTGTATGGTGGAACCTGCAATAAGACTTCAGGGTATAAAGGTGTGATCCCAAGCTCCCAAGTCACTTTAGCAGGACTTTATGTATTATGGAGAATTTATGATATTATTACATATGCTGAGACTTTTGAGTATTGCATAAAAAATTAAATATTAATAAGAACTCCATTTACTACAGTGTCAAAGACATATGAGAAATAAAAATTGAAATACCTGGAAAAATATGTTAAAACAGGCTGACTGAAAAGAACAAAACAAAACATAGCAAAGCAAAAAAGGAAATAAATAATGGATGAATTAGTGGTTCCTCTTGCATTGTTAAAATCACAACAGAGGATCAAACGACATTAAAAGAGAACCGAACATAAAAGCTTCTTTTTGGAAGAAGAAGTGTCAACATTCTCAGAATGTCTTTAATTCAGCAAAAACATAAAAAGGAAAATAAACCAACAAAAATTGGTTTGGAAGCCTGCTTTTTGTCCTTCTGGGTTGATTTTTTATCCCATTAATAAGCTTGTGGACTTTAAAAAATTATCCTTGTTCACCTAGGTTGAAATAGGTGTGTAAACACTGTATAAACAAAGTTAAGTAAATACATAGAAAATCTATTTTTAAAAATTGGTATTATATAAAAGCCATTCATCCTGCATGCAGTCCGACAGTAATGTTAACATTTTTCAGTATGTCTGGTGATATCCAGAGTGACATCTGCTCAGACAGTGACTGATGTCCCTCGCCTCTCTGCTTTCACTTTATTTTATTCTTGTAGCAGAGTTGAGGGGTGTGTTACTGCTTTTATTAAGGTCCCTGGGAGTTTTTCCATCTCCTCAGGCCTCAGTTTGATAAGAAAAAATTGGGCTCATGCTGCTGAAACCCAAACCATAAGCAATTTCCAATGTGATCTTTTCCACACAGTCATTTCTCTACCTGGGCACGAGAACAAATGTAGGAACATATAATCCAGTCTCTGTTCTCACTGGTGAATACTTGTGTGACAAATCCTATTAAAAAGGATTGATTATACCTAAACTAGCACTTTTTCTCATCACCATTATTTCTGTGACAGGGAAGCTTATTGGTCAGACTGACAATTGGAGTGAACATTAGATTTTATTGTCCTCCTGGAAATGAGCAAGGTCTGGGAAGGTGCAGCACTTCAGCCTTTTCTCCTGCCAGCCTGTCAGATGCAGCCACCCTCTGCTATGCTCTGGAATGATTTGCTGCTGCTACTTAGCACATCAGAGTTGTGGCTTTTCTCCTACTCTGGTTCTGCTTTGCTTCTGAAGGAAGGAATCAGCTGCATAATGTGTCTGAGATTGTATTTGCTGTTTGGATACACCATCAGTCCATTTGCTGTATCTCCAGAAGGGATGGCTTGGAAAAAGCCCTGTAGCATGTCTCCTCTGCAGAAGCCCTCTGTAAACATCTGCTGGCATGAAAGTGTCTGAAGTGACCTTACATGTTTATATTTAGGCAAAAAAAAAAAATTATGCTGTGATTGACCAATTTTAAAGTTATTTTTCCCTTTACACTCAGCTCTTCCCAATCTCCAAAAATGGCCTTGAGCAGGGAAATTCATCAAGACTTTTTGGCTTTCAGCTGGCTCAGGTGGAGGTGTCTGGAAGGTTATGGTCACAGGCAGTCTGTGGTTTAGAGAGTAGGGATTAGGACCCAGAACAGGAAGAGGAATGTGATAACAGGAGCCTGTGCAGAATTTGGGCTGGGGTGCAGTGATCCACAGTCCCTTTCCTTCCTGGGGAGCCATAACTGCTGGATGGTGAATATTTGAAGCCTGAGGGTGTAACAGAAGCTAAGGTTACTTAGAAGCAAGGGATTGCTTCTCATTTGTCATGAGATCAAGTGGTTGGATATGGCTATATTGCCATCAAATACAAATTATTTAATTAAAGAAAAAGAAATTAATTAACTCCTTGCAACCACAGCAGCTGTGATGTCTGGCTGGAAGATCTTTGGCTGTTTTTATTCTATCAGGTTTGATCTGCTGTTGAGTTCTGCATCTAAACAGGAAGGTGGAAGTCCACACCAAATCAGCTCCATGTAAACAGACACGTTTGAAGGGACAAAGGGGTTCCCATGGTAGGCAGTGTTGGGTATAAAACCCTCTGTGTCACCAACAGCCAGACCTGTACATCCCTACAAAGCACCAACATCTGCATTTTCATGGGGTGTAGCTTAAAATTCAGGTTTCCCTCATGAACTTGGGAGCTTCTTGCTGACTGATCTCCTTAACTCAGCTGCTGAAACACTTCAGAAGAGCAGCACAGGCAGGGGACAGGGAAACAGCAGAAATAAGTGCATTATCCAGCAGGAGTGGGGGACGGTGGTCTGCTAGGAAGGTGTGCAGACAAAAAACTACTCTTGTTTTCACAGGAGAAACTACACTCACCTTTAACATCTCAGCTCCTTGAGTGGGGTTGTGCAGAATAACACTGAAAGAAGTATTTTTGTGGTAAATAAATCAGATCAATTGAACCATTACATGGAGGAGTTTGAATTACTAATATCAAATACAAATACAAATACAAAGCATATTTGCTAACAAAAAGAACACAGTTATTTCTTTGCAATGTTAACTAAAAGATATGTTTTGTAAGCAATTTTCATATGTCATTGTGAAGACCAAAAATGGAGAAAAGTATTTCAGATTACATAACAAGCAATGGCCATTACTGGCTCAGTGAAAGACAATGATGGACAGAATTCTGTGCCTTGAGGTGGGACTTTACTTGGATTTCCCTTTATAGCTGCTCAGGGGATTCTTTCCTCTGCTTTGTCAGGAGTCAGCTCAAACCAAAACCTTAATGCATCCCTTTATCAGGAGCAGCTGGCAGAGCTCATGAGGCTGCTCAAGCTGCCAGGGCTTGCCAGGAGTCCATGATTCCTCTAGCTCTCCCTATCCAGAGCAACTGCTACCGTGACATTGCTCAGGATTTCTGGGAGTCCCCCACAGCCCCAAGAGCAGCTACCTGAGGATCTAGACAGTCTCAAAGCACAAAATGTTGTGTCTATTGCCTGTTCTCATTCAGCTCAGTTTTTTTGCTTCAAACACCCTTTTAAATCTTAATAGGAGTTCCCTATTTCTGAACATGGGGTAGGGATCTGGAATTTGATGGAGATGCATTCGGACTAAACATCAAGCTTGCAGAAGTGAAGCAGAAGGACTTGGATTTCACGTGGAATAACTTGTAATCCCAATATCAGGGACAGGCAAAGGAAAAACCATCACCACTGCTTTACAGATGTCCAGCTGCAGCATAACTGGAATAACTGATCTGAAGGCTTAGATAAGAAAGGAAAAGTGTAGAATTGGAAAGGAGCAGAAACCCAGTGAAGAACAGGTTGACAACATGTTGTGCCAGTCAGTCTGAAATTTACTTAATTGATCTATTGTATTTTTCTTTTTTTAATATTCAGACAAGATTGCTAAGACAAGATAAGATTAGCATATAACCTTCATATATATATTTACACAATATATCTTATGTGCATAGAAGAATATTAGAAGTTACTATTGGACTTCAGAAATACCTTCTACACCTTCCTCTATTTTCATTATGCAGTTTCAGCCTTTATAATCCTTCATCCTGGTCTCATCTCTGCTTTCAGAAATCAAAATTAGGTGCCTTGGTAGATGAGGGGACAGTAGTGGATATTGCCTGTCTAGACTTCAGTCAGGCTTTTGACACTGCTCAGCCAGAGAGGAAAAGGCTCAGGAGGGATCTCACTGATGTGCACAGATACCTGAAGGGAGGGTGCAAAGAGGACAGGGCCAGGTTCTTCTCAGTGGTGCTCAGCTAGGAGGAGGTCCTGCTCTGCTCAGGACCAGAGACAGTGGCCACAAACTGAAACACAGGAGATTTTCTGAATAACAGGAAATATCTTTTCACAGTGGAGGTGACTTGGAACAGGCACAGGTCACCCAAGGAGGTGGTGGAGTCTCCATCTTTTGAGATAACTAAAAAATAACCTGGATGTGGCTCTGCACAACATGCTCTAAGTGCCTTTCTTGAGCAGGGGGGTTGGACCCAAAGGTCCCTTCTAACCACAATCATTCCATGCTAAATTTTGTGAGCCTAAATTTTGATTGAGAATTTTTTACAAACCATTTTTCCAATAGGAGATCTCCCTTTCACAGGTTTTTGAAAACAGAAAATTAAAATGTGTACTTTGGGAGCTTTTCCAGTTTGCCATACCTCTATTCAATAATTCCTACTAATTTCCTCTAGTAAGGTACTTGAAAATTAAATGATCCATAATTTTCAGATTACTAAAAAAAAACTTTCAAGATACCAGTTTTCTTTCTCTACACTGTACAAGGAAAAAAATAAATATCTCAAAACCTCCTTTGGGATAAAAAAAATAATTTTCTTCCCACTCCCTATCATTGAGTCCACAAGTGGGCACCAACAGAATCAACAGATTACCACTCACAATTGCCTTTAGGCAAGCCAATATCCTTTTGGATTTTATTATGCTCTCGTTTTTAAGTATAAAGAATTTGTTTTTACACTGTTTTTATACTGATAGAATCTTTCAAAGGAGTGAGCTTTCTGAAGTTCCGTCTCTGTGAAGTTACTAACATTTTTAATTAATGACATGAAGGCACTCAAATCTCTTTTGTATAATACAGTGAATTTAAATTAGTTAAACAACATCAAAAAATAATAATTAGTTTTCTAATTTCTATTTAAAAACTTTCTAATAATTTTTAATTCTCTGATTCCTAAGAATTATTAGCAGACAGTCTGCTATGCATAACCACTGTGTGATTTTATATCCACCAAGTGTCTCAGGTGGGGCACAATTTCACCTTTCTTCATTGCCACTATGATGAGGTCTACTGGATGTTACTTCAAATATTTTTAATAGAAATGCCAAGTAAAATCCAGTGTACTCTTGAAAGGATAGCATTCAGTCTTAATGATGAATTTTCTGATGCTGGGACATTCAAATTAGATTTTTCAAGCTATTTTAACTATACTTGACATGTAATATATAATATAGATGTACAAAATAGCACAGTGTTAGTTATCTTGTCACAAGGATTGACAAGATCAGAAAGGATATTAGCTAAGTAGTGTTTATCTCTTCACCTTTACTCATTGGAAAGGTTTGGTAGGGTGGAAAACACACCTAATGTTTGGTTCAGACACCATGAATCAAGGAAAAAGATTTGCCTAATGTGGCAAAGTGAATAAAGAGATGGCAGAGGTAAATAAACAGGCAGAGATGCCTGGGAATAAAAGAGTAACAGATTGATGCAATACACCCCCTGTCCCTTACATCAAACACATTGAATTTATACAGACTTCCTGCTTAAGAAAGTGCTTGCAGTGCAAAACATATTTTCAAAGTCAGCACTGGATGTGTAAGAAGAGGCCCTGCAAAGTGACTAGACACAATTTTTCAAGGGAAGAAATTGAAAAGGTGTTGTCAGTAATTACATTTGAACAATAAAAAAGGTGCCTGAATATTTTTAAAGCCTTACAGGTTCAGGCTTTGGTGGCCCATATTGTCTTCTGCCCCAAAACACAATTGCCTGTTTTGAAATAATCCCCCCAGCTGAAGTATAAATTGGGTGCTGGGTATGCAATCCAGCTCTTCTGGCAATATACAGAAAAAAAATCTTATTGAAAGAACCATGTGAGAGGTAGGAAACAGAAACCACCTATCACAGGACAGAGTGCAGAGCAACCCCCTGCACCTCTGTAGGCACTGCTCAGAGCTGGACCAGGGAGGAGGACATCCAAGAGTTTCTGGCATTCAAAACTGGAGAATGAGAAGAAATACAGCCCTGTCATCATGAATTTGGTGCCAGGAAAGGTCATGGAGCAGACTATGGAGCAGCCATCATGCAGCACACACAGGACGGCCTGGGCATTAGGCCCACAAGGATGGGTTTGTGGAATGCAGGTCCTGCCTGACCAACACATCTCCCCTATGACAAGTGACCCACTTTGTAGTGCAGGACACAAGGAGCACCATCCCCCAACACTCTCTTGCTCAAACAGGATTTATTAAAACAAAGAATCAATTTTACAAATATATTTACAAAGGGTCCCACTCTTCCTGGCAGGGGGAACATAACAACTGGGACTATTTGCAGGGGCTGCACAGGAAGCAGGGATCTGAACTCTCATTTGCCTCCTCAGCCAGGAGGGGAGGTAGCACACCACATTTTCCTGTGGCTGCTCCCCATGGTCACAGGGGTGTTTCGCCAGCAGAACCTCCACAGTGCCCAGCTCTAATGGAAAAAGTGCACAATGAGTGCTCTCAGGGGCAGGAGCAGAAGGGGGTCAATCATGTCTTTTCAGGCATTCAGATGTTTGTTGGCATTGCCAGGTCTCATGGCTGGATGCAGCCCTCAGAAAGATTATCTTGGGAAGGACTTGGCAAATGCGCCAGAGGTCCCTTATCAGGGGGCTTCTCTGGTGGGTCGTAAGAGTCAGGATTATCCTCACAGTCCTCCTCTATCTGCTCTTGGGCACTGGTGGAGATTTCCCACTGGCTGCTGTCATCACCATCAGAGCTCCTCTGCCTGGGCAGCCAGTAGATCCCAAAGAGCACAAGCAGGATTTCAGCACCGACCCAGAACCACCACTCCTGGCAAGCCAAGAGGAGCACTCCTCCTGGGGTGAGCCCATGCTGCTTTTGCATTATCTGCTCCATCACCCGCAGCTGGGTCATCTCCACAGACTGCTCCTTCTCGTGCTGCCTCAGGAGCTCTTCTGTGACCTTCACTGATGGTAGTTCAACCCTCACTGCATACTGGAAGATGCCCAGCAGCACCAGGATTTTGGTGATCCTTCCAGCTTTGGCCTGGAGGAGGAGGAGGGAGAAAGCAGCTCAGCAGGGCTGAGTGGTGGGGAGATGGTGGCTGGGGCAGCTGGGGTAGGAAAATGTAGGGCTTAATGATGAGGGCAGCCATCCCCACAGCTCTGAGGGAACTTGCCCCAAGCATGGAACCTGTCCTTCCCAAGACACTACCCACAGCCCCTGAACTCTCTCCTCAACCTTAGATATTCCCCTGGGTGATGGTGCTTCTTATCAGTCCCTCATCCTTCCCCCAGCCTGCCTCAAGTCACAGTGCAGCACTGGCACTGCCACACAGGGAATCTGGACTTGTCCCCTCTCATGTCAGAGATATTGGAGCCCCACAGTGACACACTGCCCAGCCAAGCTGGGCTTTGGAAAGAGACCAGAAGGAATTCAGAGGGAACCAGAGTTTATGACCTTTGGGAGAAGGGTCAGCCTTTTGGGAGGACTTCACAGCTGTCATGGGGTTGTGCA
>WEIU01017309.1:47266-89751 GCA_013389925.1 Aegithalos caudatus | reverse complement strand
AAAGTCTAATTGCTCAAGTGGATTTACAGAAACACAAAATCCAAAAAGTAATATAGTTGGAAAAACATTATATGACCATACAACTCAATCTCCATGACTACCTTTAATGTATATAGTAGCACCTATTATTTTCCCTCTCTTGACTTGTATACAAGTTGTGGTGTTCTGCCACCAGCATTGTAATTTGATGTTACATTTCATCTTCTGCCACTCTTTATGTCATCTTTGTTTGAATCTTTGAGCCACTGAATACTTGCATCTTGCATATAGATTATCTCAGCAGTTTGCCGTGGTATTTTCATTCTTGTCTCTTCTGCAACACGTCTGATTACTGTTCATCTTCAGATGCCATCCAAATGACTAGATCAATAATTGTTGTTGCTGCTGTTTGGGTTTTAATTTGTCTTTGGACTTTTGCCCTGTGGGCTTTCAAAACTCATTTAAAGCTCTTTTTACTATGTTAATGAGTTTGTGCCCCAAAATGACCTTCTTGTCTAAGGGACACTATCTATCATCCATTCCTTTGACATGAAACACTTTAGAAAAGAAGGAAGATGAAGATTTTACAGGCAGTATCTTCAGCTGCAATCAAATTCCATAAGTTTAAAAATAATAAGTTTTGGGCAGAATATAGGAAAATTTTCTCACCTCTTGCTCTGATTTGTGAAAATAGATATGAGGTTTAATTTGCATAACCTTTGAGTTGACCAGGCCTTAAAAATTATACAATTTTAAATCCCACAGGATTTGAGTTGGCATGGAAAAAATTATAGTCATTTTTCTAATAATCTGTTTTCCTTACAATTTCAAAAAGAGAGGAATGGTAGGATATGAGTCTTTTCTTCAGATACTTTTAAGGTTACAAGGACATTTTAATGTGAAGAGTCAGGCAATAACTTGCATACCGGGAGACAACACACAAAAATACATAGCATAATTCCTAATTTGTGTAGGATAGTTGTACACTGAAAATTGTTTCTTATTTATGTAGGTGTGTATTTGTGTGCTCTGGAAATAACCCTGAAATACACAGTTTCTACTTGTTTTCCTAGTAGGGAATGTCTATAGACAAATGGGAAAGGCAATCTTGTGTATGCTGGTGGCCATATCCAATAACTCTATGGAAACAATATGTGCATGCTCTCATACTAGACTGGAAAACGTTCTCTGTATCTGACCTTGATTTTCGGTTTCTGATTGACCTTTTCAAAACTGGCTTACCTATTTCAACATACAGTTACAATTAATCTAAAGGAGAAATTGTACCTGTATCATTTCCACTACACTAATCCTTCCCTTTTGTTGAGTATGATGAAAAGGAATCTATATTTTTGCAGAAAATCTAAGTGTGACAATGAACAAAGCTAACTACTTTTCACACACCTCATCTCTTCTAAAAATTCTGGAAATGAATTCTGATGTTACTTATTTAGAAGCTCTCTCATGTGCTGACTTCCTAACCAAAACTTTAATATAAAATAATTTTTAAAAATTCACACTCATTTTTCAGGGGAAAATACCAGAATTTGTCATATTTCTACTGATAGGAATCACACTGACAATCACAACTTTGAAACGCAGGTCTGTATGATTTACACAGTAAAGTTTCCAAAAAAAAAAAAGAGTGAGCTTCAGTCTTTTGCTCTGATTGAAGTTTCCTCAAAATTGAGGAAATATTGAGATACAGAGGTTTGATTCCTGTTTATCTCTAATTGAAAACAGAATGAAAATTTCCTAATATTTCCTTCAGGCAAATCCACTTTATCATGGACATTGAAAACAGCCTCAAAATCAGGAAGATGACACACAATAACAGCAAATTAAACTGAAATGGATTAAAAGTTCACTTTGTATAAACAGCCAAAGTTTCTGAAAATTATCCAAATTCGTATTACCAAATAGGAACTGATGCCTTACGAACTCAGATTTTCAGCTTGATTCTGCCTAGCTCAGTATGAGGAAGAAAAAGTCAAAACAAAGATAAAGAAATCTAAGATAGACAGCAACATTATTAATAAATTAGAGCTATTCTATCTGTCTACTCATACAATCAGATTTATAAAGTTAATATATTTAAGCAATTACTTTTTCACTTAGAGTTGATAAGTCAGAGAGTGACTGAATGAAAACTACAAACTGCATGGAAAAGGCTGGTAAGTAGAGAACTTTGGAGTCTCTATGAAGAGGCTCAGGTTCCTCCTTTCAAAAAAGACGTCAAGGTCATGTCCTTTCTTGAGCTATAGTGGAACCTCATCAAGTATGAATGTTTTATTTTATCACATCCTTTCTGCAGTGCTATCAATGCCATGAATCTTAGACACGTCCTAGGAGGCAGTCCACCATTATTCCCAAGGGGGAAATTCCAACACTTTATACAAGCATCAAGGAAAAAAAGGGGAATCAAGATCTCATACATGTGAACTAGACACAAGACTGCTCTTCCCTACATTTTGTGGACTATCTAAGAAATTGTCCCTTTTTTTGCTTATTCTTGGGTGATAGATGTGCCAATGTTTACAACAGAGCTCTGTAATGGAAATACTTAGTCTGATATGAATGAAGTATTAATGGAAATACATGTGTGAGAAATCACTAGAAGAAACTATAGTGAAGGGCATATCTTGATATCCAAGGCTGTGCCTGACATTAGTCAGAGCAATAAACCTAGAGGAACATGGTATTTCCATGAAGACACAAAGGCCTGTACTTCAGTGAGTCCACAGCACAAAGGAGTTACCAGTGGGAGACCTGCACAGTGCTAGCAGCAGAGAGGACATGAGGTGATAGCCTTTCATCTTACCATTCTTCTTGCTGTCCCAAGATGAAGCTGGGAAGCCATAAAGGTACCCAAAACTTGAGAACCAGATCAATAGCAATTTTGATTGAGACATGGGGATTTTGAAATTACTTCAAGAAAGGACCACCAAGATATTGAGGGTGGGCATACTTGCCAACCAAGGAGTGGTTGAACAAGCTGAGCTGCTGCAGCCTGGAGAGTGCATGGCTTTTGGATGGGTTTAACAGCATCCTCCAGTGCCTGCAGGGACATTACCAAGGAAGTGAAACCAGACTTTTTACAGGGTTTAACAGCTGGAGAATGAGAGAACAGGTGTGAACTGAAGCTAAATAGGCTCAGGCTGGATATAAGAATAAGCTTTTTCCCCATGAAGAGAGTCAGGCATTGGAAAAGGCTGCCAAAGGGTGTTTGTGTCAAATCCATGTCTCATAGACTTGTGCAGCTGCAGGTTCCTTAGATGGTCTCAGACTTGATGTCCTACTGTGGTCTCAGAACTTGATGGTTCTCCATCTTACCAGTCCCTGCCTCTGCTTCTGCAACTTGGATGGTGTGGCTGGAGCATCTTCTGGTGAAGACCAAGGCAAAAATGTCAGTGAGAACCTCAGCCTTCTCCATATCCCAGATAAGCACATCTCCCGTTTCCTTCTGGAGAAGGGTTAGTCCTTCTTTTAGCACTGATTTACTAACAGAAGCTTTAGTGTTAGCCTTGATGTCCCTGGCCAGATATAATTTTATTAGATCTTTAACTTTCCTAATCTGATTCCTGACTGCTTGGACAATTGCTCTGTATTTCTCCCGAGATACAGGTCCTTGCTTCCACCTTCTGTAGGCTTGAATTTGTCAAAAAACTCCTAGTTCATCCATGCAGACATCCTGACTTCCTCTTTCTGACCCTGTGCCACTCCTGAGCTTGGAGGAGGTGATCTTTGAATATTTACCAGCTTCTAAGGTCTCCTCTTCCCTCCAGGGCTCTATCCCATGCTATTCCAGCAAGCGGATTGCCAAAGATGCCAAAGGCTGCTCTTCTGAAGTCTGGGGTAGTGAGCTTGTTGGGCATTTTTGTTGTTGCCTTTAGGATCTTGAACTCCACCATTCCATCGTCAATGCAGCCCAGGCTGCCCTTGAGCTTCACATTCCCCACCAGCTCCTGCTTGTTGGTGAGAACAAGGTCCAGCATAGCACCTCTTGTTGCTGCCTCCTCCATCCCTTGGAAAAGGAATTTACCACCAATGCCTTCCAGGAACGTCCTGAATTGTTCCTCCCACAGATATTGGGTGTCCTCAGTGAGGCCCTGGGCTTGTGAAAGTGAGGCTGCTCCCATCTGTCTCTATAGGGCCTCATCTACTTGGAGCTCCTGGCTGTGTGGTCTGTAGCAGGTCCCACTACAATGTCACCTGTCCTTGGTTTTCCTTTAATCCTGACCAATATTTTCTCCTCATACATTCCCAAATGAAGCTCCATGAAGGCCAGCTGGTCATTGACATAAAGAGTGACACCCCTTCTTATCTCCCCTGCCTGCCCTTCCTAAACGGCCTGTATCCTTCCATTCCTACCACAGGAGACATCCTACTGTGTCTCCAGGCTGCCAATAAGATCAACATATGAACATGTATATAACTCTAGCCCATGTGGAAAAATAGCAAACAATAATCTCATCCAGTTTAAAAACAGCAAAATTAGATTAAAAAAGGGAAATTAATGATCACAGCCTTTCTGAGAAACTGAAACTGTTAAGGAATATACAAAAATGTTCTGAATGTCTTCCTTCTAATACCAGACATAATTAAAGTGAGGTAAAAGATAAGAAAAATATTTTGTCCAAGCTTGCCTATACTTCCATTTACTAAAAACCTCACCATAGTTTAAAGATGAGGAGTTTTAAGAACTGTGGTGGAGCAGAAGTAGGTTTTAGAAGATGGTGGCTGGGTGAACTCATTTTGGAAGCATAAGGATATATGGATATATGGATATATGGATATGGACCTGGCCTGGCACTGTAAGATGCATGTGGCACACTGTATCAGGCATCAAACACCTGAGTGCTTATTAAAAAAAATTCTGGTTTAAAACACAGTTGCAGAGACAACCTTTTGAACATGTCTGAACAACGTCTGACTAAGGACGCTAATCTTGGCTTTAAACATATTCTGAAATCAAGACAGTGAAAGATTTGAAACATACATAATTTGGAAGTTACCAGAACAGATGGAACAGAAATATGTTAGAGTAAAAGCAGATAAATACCAGAGACTAACTGAACTTGGCAGAACAGGTCCTTTGAAAGGACAATTATACTGAAGATATCCATAATTTCCAAAGGGCCTATGTTTAACAATCTATGCCTTTAAGGCATAGATTGAAGATTCAAAACATGAATGCCAAATACAAAATCTGCTGATATTTTTTGTTTTGGGTTGTGAAAGTGCATATTTTTCAACAGTGTTTTAGAAACTTTTGGTAGGCATTTTTTCTAAAATTAACAGGAAAGTAAAAATAATCACCATTTATTGAATGATCCTTTTGGAGAACAGATGAGATCTATAGCAGTGATTTTATCTGCAGTGTAATTTATTTCCAATTGTATTTGAGTGCATTAATGTAGAGGATGACTTAACCAGAAAAATAATGGAAAGAAAATTAAAGCCAAGTTCTATATGTGTAATAGCTTGTTTTCCAACAGCCTGCTTTTGAAGCAGATCAGCTTATGAAAAAATTTAATATTCTTTAAGAGGGTAACTGAAAATGTTGTCAACACCTTCCATTTCTAGTTGATGGGTTTGAAATCGATGAGAAGTAAAGACCATTCAAATATTCATGGCAGAAGACAGAGTGTGGACAAGCTGCATAACTATATTAAGCAACACAGGGGAAGTAGACTAGGGTGAAACAGAAAACAAATATAGCTATCTCCACAACAGGTGAGTTAGATGAACAGAAACTAGAAATATAAATGAGTAGCAGTGTTGAACTACTGCTATAATATAGAGGGAAAACAATCCAGCTGTGAAGAAAAAAAACTTGTGGTCTAAAATACCCTATGATAACAGTTAAGATTAATAATATGGATAAAATAAAGCCTTGTCATAAATACCCGATGAGTCTCCTTCTGAATTGTTTTTTATTCAAGGTTTTACTGCCCCTGACTATAAAAGGAAGGAAAAAAAACAAGGACAAGAAAAAAACCCAACCTTATCAAATTTTTCTTACTCTGCACAGGCTGTTTGAGAGTTGTTTGTGCTCTCAGGTAAAGAGGAGATGAAATACCAAAAATCCACACAGCTCCTGGAAAGGCAGCTACACAAGACAAAGCAGAGATAGGGATATTTTCCACATGGGTTCTGCATCACATTTGCTCTTTTCCTCTCCCAGAGGAGAGGAGGGTGATGACTTTTGCCCTCTCAAAGTGTGTGCCAGGAGATTAATTTGGTCCCCTGCCACTATTTAGTTCTGGAACAAAAAAAAAAAATGCGTTCACTTTTTCCTCTAATCCAGTTGTGATTAAATATTGTCTGCTAAAATCCCTGTTTTTCAGTATGGACTACAAATGCATAAATGCATTAGTCCAGTCAAAAAGGCAAAACTTTAAGGTATATCAGGAAACTGCAGGTTATGAAAATTAAAGCCTTTGGATGAAATGAGATAAATTTCAAGGTGAAGAAAGAGGGAAAAAAAAGGAAAGCAGGTGAAGCATAGAAGAATGGTTCCTTAGGAGGGGAACATAATATTTTGTTTATTTGAAAAACTGGTTTTAAAGTGACAGTGAAAGAAGGAGATCAAAATTTTAGGGAACTTTTTTATTAGCTAAGACTAATTTTATGCTGAGGTTTTGTATATTTAGATATGTCTAAAGAATTTCAGCTCTATATAATAGTATGTAATATGTATAACTAAATAAAAGGTAACTAACTGTAAATAAAGTATCTATGAATATATAAATATTGAGAGTAATTTTTGGAATCCAAAAGCCTATCTGTATGCAGTTTACTACAATATAATGCATAAATGTGTGAAATTATTGAAAATATGAACTTATATCCTAGAATCATATTCTAAGATTATAGAATTATAAAATCTTTGAGTCTATAAGTCTTTCAGGAGATCACTTAATTTAATATCCCTGCTCAGACTAGTGTCAGCTAGAGCACAGTGCTCATGGACCATCCCCAGATGGCTTCTGAATACCTTTACAATCTCTCTGGACATAAATATTGTATTATGTTCCTGTGTCCAACTGCCCACAGGGAAAAATCTTTTTCTTTCATTTGAATGAAGTTTTTTTTGTTTTATCAGCTGTGCCAAATTACCTCTTGTCCTGTCACTGTGCATCACTGGAAAGAGCTTGGCTCCATCTTCAGCCCACCTTCATTCCCTGTTAGGTCTTTATACACATTGGTAAGATCCCCTGAGCCTTCTTTTCTCAATGCTGTACAGTCTCAGCTTCTTAAGCCTCTCTCCATATGACAGATGTTCCCGTCTCTTGCTCATTCTCATGCATCACAAATATAAGTATGATTTGACTCCTACTGAAGCAAAGTTACACCAAATCTTCATCCTTTTAAAATACAACCATATTTTCCTCCAAGCAAACAAAGGTATGGCCTTACCTGCCATCAGTCACACCACTCCTGGAAAAAGACAGGGTTCTTCTCAGTGGAGTGTTTTACATTGGAGACCAGTCATATTCTGCTGTCTTTCATCATCTTCTTTCAGATTGTGACTTGACTGACTTCTATAAGAAAATTTTAGTGATATGGATTGACTGATGCAATGGAAGAGATTCTTCCATATTTAATGCAGATTGGGGGTTTTAGTTTAGATTTTTTTTTTTTTTTACTGTCTTAATTAATAATAAAGAAATAGAAGAATTCAGAGGTAATTGGGGAAGTGGGGAAGGTTCATTTCATCTCCATGATTTGTCTTGGGAATGCTCATATCTAATGTACTCCTATATAGTGGCTGATCAACATGAGGGGTGGACTCTGTTTCACCTGCACTGAGCCTTGCTGTGGGAAATAGTTATGGATGCTGTGTCTGGAGGGCCCCCCAGGCCAAATAATCTCCAGGGAACCGAATCATATTCAGCCCTGCAAGCTCCACAGAGGACTGAAATACAAAGGGATTTCTTCTCTGAGCTTCAAAAAGCCTCTGATAGGAGATAAGCAATCACCAGGAGCACACTCACACTTCATTATAGCATTTCCACCTGAAACTGTATATACCAAAGGCATATGAGATGTTCCCACATATTAGACAGGGTTTCCCAAAAAACACTACCTCGGTATAAGGCTATACATTCCTAACAGAACTCTAGGCATGCAAAGAGACTTCCTTGTGAGGGGAAGAGGAGGGGCAGACACTGATCTCTTCTCTGCCTGATGACCAGTGGCAGGACCCAAGGGATGGCCTGAAGCCGTGTCAAGGAGTGGTTTGGGTTGGATATTAGGAAAAGGCTCCTCACCTAGAGGGTGTTTGGGCACTGGAACAGCTCCCCAGGGAGGAGGTCACAGCACCAGCCTGACAGAGCTCAAGAAGCATTTGGACAATGATCTCTGACACATGGTATGACTCTTGGGGATGGTGCTGTGCAGGGCAGGAGTTGAACTTGATGATCCTTGCAGTCCCTTCTATCTAGTCATATTCTGTGATTCTGTGATTCTGAATTATTTTACTGAATGATGGCCCAAAAATTAATCTGCAAAATGGGGATAACTGTAGATTACGTCCCAGCAGCTAAGTACAAAATCTCTCAATAACATCCTGCTTTCAGGGTCAGAATGGCTGGTTTTCAGAGTGACAGTACAGGGCACAGACTGCCTCCTTAGTCGAAGTCTGCTTAAAAAATTCACAAAATCCTGGCATTGGAGCTAAGATCAGCTAATGCACAAGAGAATTGCTTGGGCCAATCTCTAAATGCTGTAACACTGACTACTTAAATCTGTATGGGAAAACAGCAAGTAGACAGCCAAAACCTTGCTCCTAGTCTTTCTCTCCCTCCCCTCCTCAAGACTATGAGAGAAATTTTGCTGAGAAATGTCATGTGGAACATAGAACTTCTTTAATTAAAGATGACAATTCAAGTGAAGCAGAATGGGATATTATATTGCCTAGCTTGCCATTTATAATCTTGAGTAGGTCAGTCATAATCAGAGCTGTGTACTCTAGAATTCTGGGGTGGTTTTTTTCAATATTTAGTATTGGATTGAAGAGTGGGTTTTAAGTAACATTTTCTTTATTAGATTTTACCTTTCATATTAATACTCATCAGCTGCAGTGACAGTTGCATGCAAATGCACATTTGATCAGCTACAGACTTCCTCATTGCTGAGGTAAGCCAGAAAAACCCTCCTGACTGCAGCAGAAATGTTAGCAATGATCCTAAAGAAATCATGGGTTGCCAGGACTTAATGGCTGGCTCTTTGATTAACAATCTGAGGTAAACAGAGGGCAGTTAATAACATAAACCACTAGGGATTGTAATATCAATAATGCCATGAAATTACCAACTTTCGAAGGATTATTGCTGATATAAAATATATTCAACACCTTATACTAGCAAAGTTATATATTTAAGGGAAGAAGGATGGGCTGGATACAACATCAGGTGTTCCACACCATTCACAACCCCATTTTTCCTTCCTCTCCTTTGGTTATGTTTACAATTTTAGTTTTGGGTAGATGCAAACTTCATTGGGCAGGATTCTTTCTCTGCTTCTCTCAAAGCAGTAAGAAATGCCAGCACAGTCAATATACAATACAGAATTGCCTGGCTCAGCACCAGAGGAGATAGTGCTAATCAAAGTAACAGCAGCAGAACTTGAACCAGCCCTTAGAAGGAGAAGGTATTACAGACTAATTCATTAATCTGTTAAGCCTCTGTGTCAGCGAGAAGTATTCTCTTTAGCCGAGTGTCCTTAATAGGATATATCAGGCTCTGACCTGAGGCAGATCAGTTTTTTAGTCCAGCAAAAACTCCTGGGACAGGGATCTGAAATGTAATAAAAATATTTGCTATAAAAATAAGCATCTGGGCACCATCTAAGCAATCTCTAGTGCTGAATGAGCTACAATTGAGCTATGTCTCAGCAGCTACAAAATATGCCAATTTTTTGCATTTGGATAAATGATCACTAGAAAAATAGAAAAATAAAAATTATATAACAGCAATTGCCTACTATTATTAGACACACACAAAATACATTGTGCAGTCTCTGCTAATAATCATGAAGCTCATCTCCCCATACCCATAGCAGGAGCAATGATGCCAGGAAGCAGCATGTTCTGGGAAGTACGCTCAGTGGTGGGACGCTCCGCAGGGCATGAGACAGTTAACCCATTTAGCAAAGTCCCCAGTTTTATAATACAATAATATTAGTAAGATCCTTCAAATGCTAAAGAATTCAAACTGAGTGAAAACAATCAGATTTCACAGAGGAGCCAAAAGGAATAAGCATTTTGTCTCCCAGTCCTCACATTCCGAGATAGAAAAAGCACAGACTGCAAAGCCAAAATTTTGCCTCAGTGTCAAGTATAATAGCTCTGATGAGAATTTAAAGGAAAAGCTGGGGTGGTTCGTCACTTTATTTTAGTTCTGCTTTTAAGCCATGAGAACCTCTAGAAAGATGGACGAAACTTTGCTCATGTTTTTAAGATAAACAAAAGAACTCCTGCCTCTGTCTGACACCAGTGATGGAAAGTTTACACAAAAGGATTTTGTTCCATGAAGTTTTCAATTACAAACATTTCCCCCCAACCAGCTCCTCACACCCCCCCCCACACACACACACCAAAACAAACAAAAAAAGGGATTATCTTGTGGAATCTGGAAAACAAATTTGCATACAGTTAAAAGAGGAGAATAACAACTACTATTCCAAACTGCATTCAGCAATTAGAAAAACATTGTTTTCCAAAATTTGCTCTGGTAGAAAACAGAGAGATTACTGGGATGGCAGTAGCAGGAAGAGAGAGAGGGAACCTTTCTTACAAACAGAAGCTACCATTGCTTGATTATTATAGTGTTTTTAGTGTATTGTTGTTTGGGGGTTTTTTCAAAGTGTTTGAACTGAAAATTCAGGTGAAAGAAAAAGAACTGTTTTCCACATAGGATGTTTCAATGAGAAAATGGAGCATTTATGTTTCCAATGACATTTTTTTTAAAAAGCAAAATTTAAACAAATTAATGTTTCCTTTCATACTGAAAGAGGAGGAGCATAATTTCTCAAGCAGCTCTACTGACTATAAAATTCTTCAGGATTTCACAACATTGCTTCCTACTGTGTTTCCTCCAACTCCAGAGAAAAACAAATGCAAAGATTTGCAAAACATTAACATAATGTCAGGATTATGATTTATTCTACCGTGCATGATTTAGAGTACCATGTTTACTCCAAGCTGGTAGCACTCTGCAATGGCATTACATGACTTTTCTCAGTAACAGAAAACAGTGGCAGGAAGCAATTATATAGAAAGGCTCACTAATATAAGTCATGTAGCCTTTAAAACTAGGAGGCATTAGTTCCTATATAAAAGTTAAATCAAATCATGTGGATCGTGTAATTACTGTAATCACTCGTTTTTCAAATCTTGTTAGGTATAAAGATTATTGATACTTGCTAGGCAAACAGCAGGGATACTAACAGCGGTGACTGCTTCAGATTGTTTGCCAGATTCAGAACTGAGCCAGACATTATCCCTTTCCATTTACCACCATTTACCTGATTAATCTGAACCTAACCAGCTCCTCTCTCCTTGATGCCCACCAAGAATGGTTAAAGGGAAAACAAAATGCGCTCGCTCAAAAAATGTGCCTTATTGAGCTTCTTTCGGCTCCTGTTGCCAAGGAAACTTGAAATTCCTCTCAGATAATACCCTGCACTGCTTAAGCCAGCCAGGCTTCAACCTGGTATCAGGAAAGGGAACAAAGATTGAAAACAAACAGGACAACACAGTTGTGCTCATTGTGGGGAGAGAGAAAAATAAACTTCAGGATAAAGCATCTGCTAGAATAGATTTCATTTAGGTCAAATCAAGGCTTTTCAATGTCTCTCGATTTTTCCTCCAATGGAGGAACCCGTTACTTCAGAAAAATGGAAGAGAGAATAGGTGTCTTGTTTCAGTTATTGAGCTGATGGTGTTACAAATCATCTGTCTTTTGGAAAGCTGCCTATTAATGTTCTCTGATCCTTCATGAAAAGGAAGCTGATTAAAATTATTAACAAAATTATCTTCCACTTTTTATTTGAAGTGTGATCCTAGCTCAAAGAGGAACAATATCAGTAATTATCACTGGTTTAATCAGATGCTTTTTGTACAGTTTTCTCTCTTCCTCTTCCCTCCTCTCTTTCCTATTTTCTTTTCTGCTTTGTATGATTCTAAATCTCAATGGTTTCATTAAATGCTTAGGGACAAATTTTGGCATTCTTCAAAGCTGGCAAGAAGACAGGCATATATTAATGTTGCAAAAGCATCTTTATTACAAGCCCAGGTCCTGGCCAGCCCAGACCCTGCACACTTCATATCCCTCCTCCACAGCATCATTCCCTGAAGGGGTCATTTGTTCCAGAAGCAAGAGTTTATGCATGGGTTGGGGCGTTGAGAGCCCTGTGTGCATTGTTTATAGACTGCGATGATCTGATCTTGAGGACCCACCCTTTCTATCCTCATCATCATTCTATGGAAGCACTCCACTACCCTGGAATTCAGCTCAGTGGACATACCACAGCCACACGAAACCCCATACCTGAGCTGAGCTTTCAATCTGAGGAGAATGATGGCCAAGGTAGTCAAATGCATAAGAACAGACCCCTGGCCCTTGCAAGAGGCAGGAGGAAAGGTTCTGATCATCAAAGGTGTCTCAAAAGCACTCTCATACCAACTTAAATCAGGTTTGCACCACAGACTTCAAAGGACTCTCTCTGATGCAATATGAAACCAAATAAAGGCAATCCAGTTCTCAAATCAATAGGAGAAACTTTTTGAACTGATCCCTTTTTCTGTCGAGCTTACAGCCAGAGTCTGCAAAGCATGGTGTGATTACAAGATGGAAAGTAGTCAACAGTAATTTAGCTGCTACTTTGAATAATAATTAAATATGAATGAACAAGTCTATGAAAATATGTTTAAAAATACATTTTTTTACAGACCTCTCTGTGAGCCTATGGTAGTGTGGCAGAGGACTTCTGAGGAGCTAGAAAATGAAGGGTCAATCACAGTTAGTTTGGAAGGGACAGTGTAAGACAGCTGGGAACTGAATTGCAGAATTGCTGAGGCTTTCCCAGCTGTCTTAAATAGACCTTTACCTTGTGAAGTTGCAGTCCAGGCTTGGCATTTTACACCCTTGCTTTAATGTTATTTAAATAAATACTGAAAGATTTTTTCCCCTCTGTGAGTTTCCTTAAGGTTTTTTAGATAGAAGATAAGAGGAAAATGAGCAAGAATGTGAAAGAAACTGTGTCAGAGAAGTGTGTGAGAGTTGGCAAGAAATCTTTGGCGCTATTGTGATTGACCAGCTAAGAGAGCAGCAAGAGCCAAACAGTCCTCTCTGTGGATTATTTCTGCACAGGGTATACGTGAGATTGTGCTTATGGAATTTTTGCTTGATCCTTCCATTGGGAAGATGGGATTTGCTCTCCACGTGGATAGGGAGGAAAGTTCATACGTCCAAACCTTCAGTTCCTGGCAAACTTGTCTAGAGCCAGAGCTGCCTATGCATTTTTAAATACATCATGGCTAATGCAAAACTCCATCTGTATGAGTGACAAAGGTACATTTTAAACACTCAATAGTCAGAAGATTTTGAAGTACTTAAAGTGAACTTACTTACTTTTAAAGGCATTTAACATACTTTTTAGAGTGAGGTGGAAGTGTCCTTTCTATGCAAAAAATAATTAATCTGTCTATGCAATAATATTGTCAGTTAAATACATCTATAATTAAATATATTCTCTTTTTTAACATGTTTTTCTACATGCAAGACTAATGAGAAATTCAAAAGGGAAAAGGTATAGTAAGAGAGCTCTGTTTCTCTCTGTTTCAGAACCACATGATAACAATTCTGGTGCCTTGCATGCTGCAGCTTACAAGACCTGTCAGGCTGTGTTTGATAAGAATACTCAGAAAGCACTCACAGTGATACCAAACTAATCCTGTCTCTTCTGCCATGTTTGGAAGCTTTCACTTCTCCAAGACTCATAGAAGCTATATATTACCAATGAACTCCTGTGAAAAGTCTTCTTTGTGTAGCTTTTAGACAAATCTAGAGATAAAAAGTAGTACAAAAAACTCATTCTGATTTGATTGAGAAAGGAGAGCAGTGAGAGCATCAGCCTTTGCTACCTAGAGTCTTTTATGTCCACAGGATGGGGAGAGGAATACTGTGCCCTACTCTCTGCCCACATTCTTTGGTTTTCTTTATCTTTCATTGTGAATAAATCTTCTGGATTTTTAACTCCTTGTTGTCTTTCTGATACTCTGAATAATTCCATTATTTCAAATAACTTTCCAAATGGCAAATTGCATACATTTTCCATTTGGAAACAGCTGATTTCTTCCCTAGTGATTACAAAACAGAATATTTGTAAAACTAACAAACTTTGTTTCAATAGACTCTGAAATTCTGTTTTATACCTTGAAGGGGATTCAAGGTACTGAGTTTAAAATGTAACCTACTCAAGGGATTTCACTGAGTCGAAAAAAAGTGTGCTATACTATACCTGAAGCCACCAATTAATTTCTCATTAATAACACCTGAAAGAGAACTGTCAGTAATTCTCCCTGGCTCTTCTCCCTGGCCTACCTATCCTTACTACCCTTTACTAATAACAGCAGCTCTGCATGGCTCCTTGGCTCCCTTGGAAGCAAATAGTGCTGTTCTTTCTGGCCATTGTATAGGTCATAATACCACTCTTTTACTTAATTGAGTCCATAAGGTCACTCTTTTACATAGGAAAGTCATGCATGGGAAGCTTGAAGCGTTGTTGAGGAAGATATTGAAATGTTCCCTTTTAATGGCTTGGGGTAGCTAGGGTAGATCACAATTTTGTGACTGTATTTTCCCAGGTGAACTGTTCTAAATTCAGCTTTAGAGGAACAGAAGAAATATCCTGAGTAGGGAGATGTGCAGGAGCTGGTCACAGACAATGGGCCTCCTTTCTGCAAGACATGACTGGAGATGTAGTCTCTTTGGGATCAAAATGTCAACATCCTCTTGATGACATGAACTTTTCTGACAGGTTTGAGGCACACAATATTTCCACTCGCTTACATCCAGAGAGAAACAGGAACAGAAACAACAAGGGACTTCTTTGTTGAAAATGAAAGAGGATAGGAAGGAAAGGAAACATGAGATCCATTTTAAATCATTGGAAATGATCAGCTGTCAAGGGAAAGATGCTGTAAAAAGACCACATAAAACAAACATTATTGTCCTAGTTATAAAAGCTCACTTAATCCTTCTTATTGCTAGGGAGCCTCTAAAACATGGCTTCTACATGCCTGCAGTATAACAATTGCTTAAATCTTGTTTAAAGCTAAAACCCACAAGTCTTTTGGGGAAAAGTACTGATGTCTCTTATTTACATAGGTACATATTCCTGGAAACATATAGCCTGGAGCAGAGTTCTCAGGTGGCATGGAACAGGATGGGCAGTAGCATGTTTCCCAAACTTCACAGCAAGTTCTTGAAGGAATAGGTCTTAAGCATTATCTGACATCGGTACATGTCTAGTATCTGCAGTTTTAATATGCTGTTTATATGTATTTACTACTCCAGTTGGAAGTCGGAAATGCTGTTATTTAAGTGCTGTTTGTCTTCCTTTCACTTTATTACTGCAATCAGTGAGATTGATCTTAATTAAAAGTCTAAAGTTCAAGATAGTTTAAAAAGGAGTACCTATAGCTTTGATGGCCTCTTGAAAAAGCTACCTGGATTTTGTTTAAAAAATGAGATGCTGCAGTCTTAGCTTTATTTTGCTTATTAAGTTTTACTTCCATGCCTGACTTTAAGGGCTACCTTCTAAGTGAAAACGTTTGTACATGTCTCTGATAAGCCAATGTTGTACTGAAGTCACAAGTGAACTCTCCTTGGACTCTGGAATGTGTTACACTCCAACACCTAATAACAATGGTAATTTTTAACACTATGCAACAACATGAAATAAAACTCATACTTTTTAAGCTTACAACTTAAAAGTTGTATTATATGATTATGCATTTTTGTAGGATTTTAATTTAGCTTAATGCAGCAAAACCGAATGTGCTTAAAGTGTTAAGCATAACAGCAAATATGACAAAGCTCTCCTTTCCAGGTATATCTCAATTGTCATTTGCTCCTAAAAATACAAATCTCACTCTGCAGAAATTTAGTATGTATTTCAGTCATGTTTTCTATTTAAAATATGTCATATACACAGTGAATTAATGAAAGTGCAACAGATATATCTACTTTGTAATGGTTAAATTTAGGCCAATGTATGAATGGCCTGCCCTCATTTCAGAGATGAACCATTTTACAGAAAAAGCTAAAACTAATGGAATTCCATGGTACAGTTCAGGGAGCTATCTTTGTGGACATAGTTTTCCATCTTTACAAAAAACACCAAGGGCAAATTTTAGTAGTCACACGTGGTCAAGATCCACATCCTTATAGCAAAGGATGACCCATTAGCACTAACCATTAACAGTTCTTTAGGGCATATTACTCTTGTGATGGCTACAAAGAACCTTGGAAGGTAAGCAACTTGTGTCCTCATTGCTCTTCCAATCACTGCCTTGTTCTGTGCTGGAGAACCAACCTACCCTGTCTGGTCTGTTCAAACACCAGCATCTTTGTGGAGTTTGGAGACTCTCATCTTTACTCAGAGTCATGGCAGCCCATCTTAGCTTTTGTGTGAAAGAGAATTTCATACCTGTTTATGATACTCCAGGACTCAACACCTTCTGTTGCATATTTTGGATGTAGAAAGTATTTTAATTAATAATTAGGGTAACAATTCCTTCATCGTTTAAATTTTGAGAAACATTTAACGTGGTGTCTTATTCAAGATGTCAGTATGAAAAGAAAATGCAAAACAGCAACTTAATTGTACATTTTTTATTCATTCTTCCTTTAAATGATAACATGGATAAGAAATCTCATTTGTCAGTCATTTTATGTTTGAATGAATTCAGCTACAGAAGAAAAAGCTGTATTGTGGATTTAGAAGGATCTAAGCCCATTTTGAGTTACACATACCCTTTTGGAAAACATTTGCTGTACTATTAACAGAAAATGAAGTGTATTTAAAGATTTTTCCCTCTCTTGTTTGATGAATTTATATCCTTTTTGCATTTTGCATTTATGTACAAATTGAGACGTGTAGGATATTTCTGTAGGATACAGCATAATTCCATGTCATTCATTACGGATTGGTCTGGTCATGTGTTCAAAGCAAAGATGCACATAGCTTTCATGATAAGTGAGTGTTGAGCCCAAAATATTAACATACTAGAATGTTTATGATCAGTTATTCTGTTTACTCTAATTGAGTACTGATGTAATGTCTTGGTGTTCTTCTTACCTGTTGAAACGCAACTGAACATTCAAAATACATTTTCTGTCATTTTGGGCTGCAAATCAAGAAAAAACCTCAGTGAAGCACAATACCATCCACTTGAAGCTTTCCAGATCCTTAGCATCAAAATAAGATACAAAGATCTCACTGGCTGCTTAATAACATAAAAGGCTAGAAATGCAATCCAGGCAGAAGGGGGTTCCACAATTCATGCAATAATAAAGAAGTCCATGTATTGCATTGTACTACATATAATCATTAAAGGTTTTCTAGAATGGGTGTCATACACGGTAAGTAAAACAAATATATACTTTTCCCTAGGAGGTCTAATCTGAGAGACAAACATGCCTGTGTCACCTACAGTCAGAGCAGCCAAAAAATTATACCAGGGATATATTTTCTCAGGAGGGAAATTGTAAGAAAGGGCATAATGTGCACTCAATAAATGTAGATCATATTCCAAAGAGTGAATGCCAGGTGTCTTTGTTCAAGAATGTCCCAGTGAGCATCAGTCAGGTGGACAGACCTCTGATGGTACAGAAAGTGAAAGGAAAAAGGAGAGAGAAAAAAGAATAGCCAGTAGAGCTTCCTAATGCCCCTGGTCCCAGCTTTACACCCATAACAAATTGCAGTGGTGATGGAAGCGATGCCTGACATGGATGCCCCAGGGCTCCACTGGGCAGGGAGCTTAGCAGGGCTATACTCTGGGAAGGTCAGCCCCTAACTCCAGCATGTTTTTCAGATTCATTCAGCCTCCCATTCCTGTTTCATCGCAGGGCAGTATCATTAGTGCTGCGGCAAATATGCTTTGGTATCTGTAGTAGACGCTGCTGTATGTTTTCCCAGTAATAGGCAAGTAGGGACAAAGGTTCATCAGTGAGTAATGAATCAAATGCTAAGGTGGAGACAAGATTTAGTTGTTTAAACACAGTCATTGCAGGCATGTATCAGCCTTCCCTTTGAAATGTACTGAGCTACAGACGACGGGCAAGAAAATTTTGGATTTTTTCAATTTAAAGCTTGATCATATCAGCTGCTCCCAGTCTGAGCAGTTACAGATTCTTTATTTTACTAATTATAAGAGTAATTATGCCATTAGTTTGCAGAAAGTAATTTTAATAATTAGGTCAAATACAAAACGACTCCAATCTCATGACATACTAATTTAAATTGTTTGGATATTGTAATTTAGGAGGAGGAGCCAGTGATAGAGTCATTTTGTGGATTGTAAGAAGGAAAATACAGCTGGAGAAATAACAGAAGATGAATTCTCTGTCAGAGACATTAGTTAAGTTGTTTCTAGAATGATGTTAAGTGAATAACATTACAGCTATTTGATAGTGATGACAGATAAAATTATCATGTATTGAAAAATATATTAAAGATTTGATTCAGAGGCCATAATTTTGACTGAGCATACCAACCCCCTTTCTCTATTACTCTACCAGAAGAAAGCATTTTCAATTCTCCCATCTAATTTTCTTGAGAAATTAATCCATTCGTATCTCTGCATGATATATGCTGTTCTGAAATCCAGTTTCTAATCTCAGTTGCAACCTCATAAATCTTGAACTGAATTTACAGCCACCAGAGAGCTTAGGCCACCAAAGCCAATTACATTGATGTAAAATCCATGTACATTAGATATTTGGGACAAAAGAAGAAGAGAAAGGAAAAGGAGAGATTATTTAGGCCAGGGCAGGAAATTAAAACAATATCAAAATCATTTCAGACCTGGTTTCTAGCAGGCTCCCTTTATCAATACTTCTATCCATCTACCATCAGATTTTTGTCTTGGATTTAATACCAGTGCATTTTTAGGAGTATTTTTCCATTAAAGTATGTCTGAGTATGAGTGGGGTATTTGGTATTGTATGACCCTGGACTTTTTTTTTTTGACACAAGTTAGAAACATGCTTGCAAAGTCCAAGAATTAAGGAAAGTTACCCTCTGACAATGCTGACTTACGTGACCTGAGATCATCTGCTGTTGTGTCTTTGACAGGCAAATAAAGTTTCACTTCCCAGCAAATCCCATATAAATTCAATCAATAACTCATCAAACCTTTCTGATGATGATGATGATGATGATAGAGAAAGTCATGTTTGACATCTCTCTTCCCTGACAGAGAATTTTCCCCTCTGAAAGACAGAGGACAGCCACATAAAAATCATACATCAAACTATTCTAAAATTTGGGATCCCAATGCTGGCACCTACCAATAAATGGAATACAACAGCTATGCTCCCTAAAGGTTTGATGGCATTCAAAGTTTTCTGGATTTATTTACCCCTACTGAGGACACAGTGGAATGGAAAAGTATACAGACTTTTTTTGCTTCACACACAAGGAACAGAGAACACAAAACTTTGAAACTGCATTTCATGAAATGTTTTTGCATTATTTTATTCAAGCAATAAACACTGTGGTATAAGAATTACCTTAACATGAAAAATATATTATTCCCACCTCATAATACACTCTTTATTTGATATTTGAAGTCTAAAATGAATGGGGCTGCTGGTTTAGTCAAAGAACATATATTTTTACTGACATAACAGAAGGTTGCTGGCAAGTTTCATTACATTTATTACAACTGTAATTATCTTTAAAAGCGTATCAGAGAACACTGTGATTTTACAAATTAAAAGAAGAAGTCCTGTGGAAGTATGATGAAGTTCTGCGTTTTTACATTATGAAATAAAATAAGCAATTTACTCATTGAATTCATAACTGCAAAATACACTCAGAGATTGGCAAGAATTTTCTGATAATTCTAATTCTTTAAAATTTTGATAGGAAAGATTAAAATAAATGTTACTAATTGATCACACTGAAAATCTTCAAATTTTCAACAATATTGTTCCACATAATTCGATGGACATTTTTTCATCAATATTTGAAAATAATGAAAGTCTTTGAATTGTAAGAGAAGTTTATAGATTTATGCCTGCAAGAATATACCTAGAAACAGTTTTTCTACTGTCTGTAGAAGTACTGAATTTTAAACTAACACTGACGAGACAACTGCGGTTGGAATTATTTGGGATTTTTACTGTCTAGAAAGAATCTTAGTAGTCATGAATTTTTAAGCATGTCTGCACACAGCAGTTATGCCACTTGCAAATCATATGCAAAAGAAACCCATTTGCATGCAGTGAGATTTAGACTAGCTATGAATCCCACAAAAATCCCATGTCAAATTCCACAAAAATAAAGACATTTAGCCACTGCTTTCAATTAATTAATGGCTTCTGTTCATAGAAACACTGACCATACATTCAAAACCTAGTGAAAGGATCTTTCTAAGAGCATCCATATATCTTGTCTGAACTAGTTCTGTAGAATTTCTCCCATAACTACCTTAAAGGCGGTTTCATTTTCGAAATAAATATTGTGGTCTTTATACAACAGAAACCAGATTAATTGTACATAGTACAAGGACACATAAAAAGGACCTTCCAGCCCATTCTGTGGAGTGAAAATCTCACAGGGGAAGGTGGGTGGTGTTGACATCACAGCAATTTTAATTTCCATTAAAAAGTTCTATAGGAATTCTGCTGATGTAATTATTTTCCCTCTAAATAAGTACTTCACTTCTTCATCAACCGTGAGCACACATTTTTTACAGTATTTTTGCATCTCTCATTCCTCAAAGAAGAAAGTTTGTCATATTAATTTTGTAATCTTGAAGCCTTCTTTTTTTTCATTGGCTTCAATTTAGCCTGTACCAGCAGCTGGGTCAAATTCTAGACTAAATCCATATTCTGTATTTTTCTGAAGTTCTGTTTGTCAAGGTTGTATTGGTGATCAGGATATGAATAATCTGAGATTCCACTTGCCATGTCTCATCTTTTTTAAATTTTAGCTTCAAAATATTCCATTTGTTTCTCATAAGGAGAGCTAAATCAACATGGATTCAAGACTTTTGATAGGCAGCAGACAGCAGCAGGTAAAAGTTAGAGGAACAGGGATTAACTTAGAGATGGCATAGTCATGAAACCTTTTACCACAGTGTGTATAAGCAACAAATCAATTATAGTCAAGCAGTTCAGAGGTCCTCCTAGAAGAATCTGGAAGTGGAATAAAAAAAGTTATTCAAAACTCAATTTTATTTTGGACAGAGGCAGAAAGCCCGGAAGTTATTTCACTTTTTTGTTGTAACTAATAGCTACTGAATTTTCTTGCAGACCTTTTCACAGATGGTCATACCTACCTTCTAAGACCTGAGGCAGATACTCCCTAAGGTCAATTTTTGAGGGACTGGATCTGGCAGGATCATCATGCACCTTCCAAAATGCTCTCCCAGTTTTACTGCCTACAGATTCTTTACTGACAGCATCCAGTGATGGAGATCCCAAGAGGTTCCTGTATTCCACTCTCTTACTGTACATCCTAATTCAGCTTGAACCACTTTCACCTCTTAACCACAGCTCCTGGAGTTTCCATCATCACATCCTTCTCTCATGCCTTTTAGCTTCTGGGTCAGTATGTAAGCTACTGCCTGTTTAATACTTTCTGGTGTGCTTCTCCTCAGCACTCTGTATTAGTGACACAGGAAGGCTATGTGTCCCAAGACTTGCTCTCTGCATCAGTTATCTGTCTCTGTCACTCCCTCTGCCTTTCTTCTCTGGTGGTTCATGGTTCCAACAGTAGGAAAGGAAACTCTCTTCAATGTCTTCACCTATTTTGCTGTCCTTTCTCATTATTTTAGTTGTGGTGAGGAGTGGACTCCAAGACCGTTCCAGACAAGTCTTCAACTCAAGCTCCCATGGTTTTCAAAGAGGTCCTCATGCCTTTCAAGAAGAATCATGATTGGCTCCGTTTCAGGTCCCATATATTTTCAAAATCAGAACATCTGATCTATTATGACATTTACCTTAACCTCAAAGTAAAGTAGGCAAGTAAGGTCTTGAGCATGCTAGGTTATGCATAACAGGCTGGATGTTGCCTCTCCAGGATTATCTGCATTGCACAAAACCAAACAGTTGCATACTGAAATTTTTCTGGCTAAATCAACACACTCCTCCACATAGGTAATATGCATCAAGGCACTGCTTTCTGCTGTACTTTTAAGCATACTACCAGGCCCCATGCCCTAAAATCTTACAAATAACTTGACAAATATTTCAGATGTCTTAGTCCTGCAGATTTCTGCGTTGACAAACACAGCTAACATTCTAAGGAATTCTTGATCTTCTGACAATATCCTCTAGTCCAGAAGAAATAAAGTCATTGGACTTTGAACTGTCATGTTTCAAGACTTAACCAAAGTACCAAGAAGTGACTGCTTTCAGCACATTTAATGTAAGAACATGATTGTATGCATCAGAGCTGCAGTCAGGATCCAATTCCTACCCCATTCAATGCAGTCAGTCCCATCCTTGAGGCTGCAGAGGGTCCTGGCATCACTGGAATAGAAGTCTGTTTGCTCTGGTAGTTTGGGTTGGTTTATTGTGATTTCACAGTTTTGCAACAGTTTTATTGTACACTATTGTCTGCATGAGGCAAAGAGAAAGTTCAAGAGAGAAATACCAAGACTTCTGCTGGGCTGGAGATGCTTCCTGCAGCAGTTCTCCTGTAGGTGGGAAGCAACATATTTAATGCTGCCATAAATGGTTCAAGATTTATTAGAAACAGGCAAATGTCATTCCCTTCACAATGCAAAAAGTACTTTACTAGTCTTGTAATGTTCATTACCACTTTTGTGTGGCATCCATGGGCTCTCTTAGCAGCTAAAATACAAATGGAGAAAAGAGATTCCCTGCCACAAGGACCTCATGATTTAATCTTTCAAAAACAAGGCTGAAAGTAGTGATGGGCTGGGGAGAGAGAAGAGACACCAATAAAACGAAGCAGTTAGGCACCAGGAATAAGTTCACATCCCAGCAATAAGACCAGATGGAATGCTTATGCTCCTTTCTACATTTTGGAAATGACAGAAATGAAAGGTCCTAGTAACCATCTTCTTGTAAAGTCTTATGGAAACTCATTTTTTACATGGGATCTTGATGTCCTGGGATCAATAGAGTGGAGGCTGTCCAAACACTTAAAGTCTCACCATGGTAAAAATATGTTTCTCAGAAAGTGTTCTGGTAATATTCAGATGATTTTAACTTTATTCCCTCTACCTTGTCCCATTACAAAGGAGAATAAGGTTACAACTTTAAATGTGGGCATTGTTGTACAAATGGCTAGAGCGAGGTTGCATGAATTGTTTCCATGCTTTTTGCCAGGCAGTTTTAGAAAGGCTGGCAATAGTACAGCAATGACTTAAATCTATCTCTTTGGGATGAATTCATCAGGATTCACTCACAACATAATTTGAGCAATGGAGAAAATTTTCTTCAAATTTTTAAAAGAAGTGCCTTGACCAGCATGAAGAAAAGTATAAAGGGCTAATTCTCAGGTTCTTATATATTCTCAGCTATAAGAATGATAGGTCAAATTAAAAATGAAAGCAATTTTTAGCTTAAACAAAATTAATCTTAGCAATAAATTTAAGTTTATTGTGCCAAGCTGTTGTTTGGATTTCAGGGTAGAGTTTTCTTTTCCTTAACTAATTATTCACTACTTATCTATAAGAAAAAAATCAACATTTTCCATTACTCATAGCATCTTGCATAGCTATGTGGGATTTATTCTTGAATATAGAAGAAATGGAGATCATCCTAACCCTCTATTTTATTGTTACCCATTGTTGCACTTTACTAAAGACGCTATGGGTCCTCAGTCTTTATTGAAGATTTTCAGGTCATGGAGAGCTCAAGTCACTATCTCTAAGTTCTGTACTCCACAGAATTAAAAAAGAAAACTCTCTAAATTTCTATAAATAAGAACATTCCTTCTACGAAAAAAAAAGGAAAGCATGTGTCAGCTGTGTCTGTGACTGGTGTACCATATTACATACTGGATCATACGATGTATCACATACACATTCGGTGCAATTCCTTGGCCCATTCTCTTTCATGTAATAGGATTCAACAGAAGACATTTCAGAGCAGGGGGGCTTCAGCTGAATGGATGTCTCCTTGAGAAAGTCACAACCTCTATAGAAAAGTACCTCTATAGAAACCTTTTGGTGTTAAAGGAAAGGTTTCCTCGATATGGTACCTCATTTAAGGGTCACAAAAACTTCCAGCAAGACTCTGCAATTGAATGGGACTATTAAAGAAAGCAGTAGAACCACACAAGTAACCACAGCAATTTATATCTGAGACTCCACGATTGACCCTATTTACTCCAACACTGGCCATTCTGTTCTTCATTGGTCTTTATGGGAATTTTCGCCTCTACACTGTCTGCCAGCTTCGATGGTAGTAAGATGAAGATGGTGGAAGTACCATAAAGAGTGATGTACTCGATGCATGTGTTTACTGCTCGTTGGAGGAGGCGGAGATGCTTTTCCAGGTGAGGCAGCCGCGGAACACCGGCACTCTGTCAGTGACGGAGCTCCCCCCGATGGTGTTCTGCAAATGCACGGACAGGGGTCCCCGGGGCTGCCCCTCCGATTGCTGCAGCAACAAAGGCTGTTCAGACCAGCTCGGTCTGTAAAAGTCTCCCACTGCAGTCCCCCTGAAAACAGCTTACTGATAATGCTGGGAAAGACCCATATTTTTGTCACTAAACATCAGAAATCCCTCCCGTCCCTGAAGATAAATAGGCTGGTTCTGGTGGTGGTACTGAACTATGGCACTCCTGAAGGCCTCATAGAGAGGAGACAACAGAGCAAATATTAAGAGCATTTTTGGGTTGTTGTTGTTGCATTTTGTCTCACTAATCGCTTTGCCATGTAGAATAAACTAGCTCATGATTTTTTGAATCCTTGAGCTTGGCAATGCTGTTAACATGTAACAGATTTTGTGTCTGATGATCCTCCAAAATAAACTAACTGTATGTGAAGCGACAAGGGAACTTGGTCATCAGATGTAAATCTTCCACTACAGGCTAGCAAAGTACTGAAAAATCATGAGTTGGATCCCTTAAAAATCACAAAATTCTCTTTAAAATCATGACTGTTACATAAACAAGCACATTTTGGTTTTGATTGTTTTTTACATTGTCTAGTGGTCCTTTCAGCCTTCAGGCTACATATGAGTGATACTTTTTATTTCCAGACTTTTCCCACAATATATAGCCTTGAAACATTTTTCTTTGATATATGAACACTGACGTTTTAACAAAAATCATATGAACCCTCAAACTAGGTCTTTAATGAAGACACCAAGAGCCTTGGAATAAAATGGAGCTAGGGAGAATTGCATGGTCCGAACATAAGGCAACTGAATAAAAGCTTTGGATTACAAACCTGTCTGAGACAAAAATCTTTACCTTAATTCCCAGACAAAAATCTTTGCCTCTTGTTCAACTTCTACATCTGCACAGCAGGACTAATAGTACTTTATCCCAGGGCTTAATGAATATGGTGATTTTACCATTTATCTTACTCAAATATCTTGAATGCAAAAAAAGACTTTGCAAATTCTATATAGCATTATTCTATGCTGGTTTATCCCCTAACAAAAAACTCGGTCATAGCATACATTCAGGTTTTTAATTTTTCTAACCAACATGCCTTAGAACAGAGTTCTTTCTGTAGAAAATAACAGGGTGGGGGGAGACAGAACCCAGCCTCAGTGGGGTGCCTGCTCCCTGATTTGCAGTCACTCCCAGGGCTGGCTGGCTGGCATGGAGCAGCTCTGCCTGTCAGTGCTAGTGGAATATTCCATTATACATTAAACAATGTTTTCCAAAACAGATGAGTTATTTCTTACTGAAAACAACAATAACAACCCAATCCCCTGGAAGAAAACTTAAATCATTTGTATTACCCAAACAGCAGGACACAGACTATCAGTGCAGTTTCATTCACAGTGCTGTTGCCACAGCCACACCTAATGACCTCCTGAGATGATCTTCATGCCCTGAGATGGTACCATAACTATAGGCATTAATTTAGTATGAGGAACTATAGTGATTAACTTCAAATGACTGGCTGAAATAATATGGTTGAGATGCTTCTGAGTCTGTATCAGAACAACAGGCTAGCCAATAAACACTGGCTATCATGGTTTGCATTTAGATCACTCCCTTTATCCAGAGCACGTTATAAATATCAGAGATTTTTTTGTCTCACCCCGGACAGACAGATAAAGGATGGTTTAAGAAGCTCCACAGGGAGCAAAGTCAGGCATCTGCAGTTGTTATTAACAATACAAGTGAGTGGTTCAAGGTCCAATGACTCTGTCCCCCACATTTCCCTAAATAACCAAGTGCTGCATATTGCTGCAGTTTAAGCACCCGAGTCACAAATTGCAGTCAAAGTTGCTGGCACAAGATCATTAGCAAATGACTTTCTTAGTCTGCTAATGCCCTGGGTTCATACCCTAACCACTAATTCCTGTAGGAAATGTATTACTCGTTATCATGGTTGAGTACATGATTCACACTTTCTGGAAAGTTTCATTTTATTCTTGAATAACATAACTTTAATTTTTCAGATTTTCTGATGTGAACCAATGCAAATCACTCTTTGGAGCCAGGGACATGTTTTAGGGGAGCATTTGCTCCTTTATTTTGACTTCTACTTCTCCCAGGGGCATATCCCAAGGAAGTTACTCTACACATGGTGTATGTTGGATTTAATAAATAGGAAAGACATGAAATTTAAGTGATTTTTGGCAGTTATCCCTTTGTAAATGTTAGCTTTTTCCCTGCAAAGGGTGTGTAACCCTTAGTGAATCAGCCTTTTAGTGTTTTATTTGGTAACAGACTTAATAGTATGTTGTACAGTGTCTAAAGGCTTAAGATTAAAATGATACGTATCCGGTAAAAGGACTGAGCTAATCCCCACCAGCTGGAATACAGTGCTGAGGGGCCCTCCTTTCTGCATGGATTTTGCACTGGAATTAAGACCTCTTCTTAAAACAAATGAAAGAAAGTTTGCAGAAGCGAAGACATACAGTAGTAGAGCAAAAGAAGTTGCAGCAATAAAGCTACAGAAACCCTTCTTTCGACTGGCTCCAATCTTCCAGACTAGCTCAGACAAAGCATCAGTCCCTGCTTGCTGCAGTGCTGGGGCAGACAGCCCTTCTCTGCTCTGTGCAGGCATCAGTCTAATAAAAAGCCTTCTTCCCGATTTGGAAGATGTATTACTTCTGGATTCAAGTGCTTCCAAAAATATATGAGATGTAGAAAACACTCCTCATTTGCCAGAAACACATTGGAGTTTTGCTTACATTACATTCTTTCCTCGTATATGTTTGGGAAAAAAAAAAANGAAAAAAAAAAAAAAAAAAAAAAAAAAAGGGAGGGAGGGGGGAAAGACACTGTAATACACTGAACTAAAAACTTTCATCACAATGATAAGATATAACTTTGGGTAAAGAGACTGGAGGACAGCTCAGTCAATACTGTCTTGAAATCTTCTTTTACACCTCTTTCTGAAGTATAAATATGGACTTCATCCAGTTTTCCCAATCTGAACGACTTTGGCTGAGGGAGGTTGGTATGGAAGTCATTTCCCTTTTAGGTGCAGTAGCTGCTTTCCACAGACTCAACAAAGACATGAAATATCATTAACATCTGATTCTGAAAGGCTGACAACCACTTCTTTGTTTTACACAGCCGTCCAGGAAAAGCTGCTGTGTATTACCATATCGCAAGCAAAATTATACCTATTAAGCTCTGATAGGAGCTCTGGAATATTTCTCTCATTTGTTCTGGGCTATAGTGATTGAATGTGTCTATTGTTTTCACAATCAGCATTTCATAATCTAGATGGTAGTATGTGTAAACATTGCTTCAGTTAAAGGTGGGTATTGCTGGACAGATTCTTAAGCCTGTGACCTGTTTGGGACATGGTTTCAAGGATAAGGGCTAAAACCTCCCATATTAAAAAGCCAGAAAGAGGTGAGATAGTTTGTTCAGTGGGTACTGAATCATAGTAGAAAATAGTCTCCTCCTTCTTCAAACAAGTGGGAAGACTCGGCAGGCCTCAGCAATGCTTCTCTGCTCCACAATAGAAGGAAAGCAAGTTGAAAGTCTTGCCCAGGGGATTTCTCAGCTCCAGAAATCATTGGAAAAGAAATAGGGAAATGCCACTTTTTATGTGTGTTTAATTCTAAAAAACAATCAAAGCATTCCTTTAAGTTATTTTAGAAGGTGCAAAAAAAGTCTTTGTTTTCCTCTAATTCTCTCTAACAGCCAGTCAAGATCACACTATTAATGCTAAAATCTTCTATCAGAAATTAAACTTCTTGGTTATATACAAGATACAAGAATTATTGCTCTTTTTCCTTTCCTCTTTTTTTATTTTTGGTTGACTGTATGAAAAGAAAATTTAATTTTCAAGTAATACTGTTAGCTAATTATTTGCAGGACTGAGCAAAACCTCATCAGATGATGACTTCTTTATATAATGCACCTAATTAGCATAAAATGAACCTAATCCTATAAATTAAATATTTTATTTGAAGGAAAGACTTAAACCTGCATGTCTAAACTGATCCTGCTTTAATTGTTCTCAGGTTCTCATATCTTGCAACAAGCATAAATAAAAACTTCCTAGTTGCTCTGTCAGAAAGAAGTTAATAGTTAAGCACTGTTATCACTCCCATTTTACAGAAAAACTGGTTCCAAAGCACAGGAATACTTTGATGAAAATTCAAAAAGAGCATTTGTGCCTGATCTGGAAACAGAATTGTTTTCTGCTGCCTTCTAGGCATTTGCTTAAACTACATCCTTCCTTCCAAAACACTGCAACTAGTTTCCACCAAACATTTCTTTACTGCTTATTTCTTCTGATAAAGTACCTGAAATCTAACTGGAAAAAAGAATGCAAGAACTTTACACAAGGCACTTACGTCTCTCTCAGGTTTTTTTTCTTTAATATTCTGGTGAAAATATTTCGTGAAAATTCAGAGGAGTGTTGTGAACTGAAGTGCTGCATGAAGGTACTTATCGATAATATTATGGAATGATCACCTAAGAGTACAAGCAAATAGTCTGTTATAGTTATGCTTTTCTATTTATAATACCAGTCCTTGGTGATATTTGCAGGGACAGCAATGAAGGCAGCATGGGATACTCTGGCAAAATCTTTTCTCTTAAGATACCTTGTGCTCACACTAGCAGGTTGCTCTGTAAGAGACATTTGCCCCTGTACAATTGTAGCTTCTCTCTCAGAACTATTGTGTATATGTAAATAAGATAAATTGCATTTAGAATTTAATGCTCCTCCACCACCTTTTTCTCCTATTGCAGAAAGGTGTCCTTCAAAGCACTGGTTGGAAGGGAGGTAAGCCTACTGTCAGAGCATGTCAGATGTTAATTTAAATTCATACTTATTCTGTCTGCCCTTACCTGAAATCTAAGTCCAAGATCAAATACTAAGTATTTGATCAAATTTAGCAGATTTAAAAAAAAATGGCCAAGGCTATAATTTGAACTTCTGGTTAATTTATCTTAATGAACTGTCTCCCTTTATTTTGATAAAGATATTTATGTCTTTACAGTCGTGAGGGAAAAAAAAGCAGGAGCAAAATGGCTTTCCATTCCCTCACTCCATCCCTGGTTGTGCTCACCTCACGAAACAGACCATTTAAAATCACTTTATTAGCCTCCTTTCTGACTTTATATTTCAAAACCCCTTCTACTCCAGTGTCTGTCTTTTCCTGGTGTCAGGCAACTGGCTGAAACTGCTTCAAAAATCCCAAAAATTTGTTGCGAGTAACTCAGTCTAAAAATTTTCAGACAGTGTATTAAGCTGAAGTAAATCGTGCACAGATGTAGTGCCATTGGGGCTTTCTACCTGCTTATAATGGCTTTTAATTTGCTGTATTAAATTAATAGCTAATTTTAACAGGAATTTTAATGCAGGGCATTTTCATGTGGAGTTTCTCACTTGCACTATAATTCACACTAACGTTTGTGTACAAACATGATGATTCTCACCTTATTTAATAGCACAAAATCTAAAACAGACACCTGGTTTTTGACAACTTTCTCTGCTCAATTTAAAAAAAATCTCATGCAAAATATCTGCATTTTACACTAGATTTAAAACAAAACCAGCCAAAACTGTTTGGTTTATTTTATTACCATGTTTCATACTCCCAAATACACTGAAAACAGACTCTTTGTTAGGACTTCTAACCTTAATTGCCTGGATAGTGTGAAGCAGTACATGATTGGGAAAATAACACACATTTTTCTGCTATTTTTAGATCACTCACTTTATTTGGCTCAATAATTTGGCATGTTAGTGTTTCTTAAAAAAATCTTAAAACTACTGCCACCTGTATTTTATGTAATTTAATTCACTTTTCTAAAAAGTCCCTCTAAATTCCACTAATGTTTGGCCAATCACATTGGTTTAAGACCTTTTCTATTTGTCTCAAACAGCCCTGGAGTTTTCACATTTTCCTTCATGGAGTCTCTTTCCTGGGCAAAGTATTTATCCATGTTGGTAGTACCTGAGTGGACAAGAAAGGTATGGGAGGAAGGATTGACATGACCAAGCAAAGAACCTGCCAAGAAGTTCAGAACCTAAATACTTCTTTGGGTGTGAGTCCAACTTCAAACTAACAGCACCAGTTTGTTTAAAGTATAATGCAAGTGCTCCCATAAATATTAAGGGCATTTTTTGGTTAAATGACTGTACATGCAAGGCAGGGTTTTCTGTGTGAGATCTTTGCCATGTTTCATGTTGTTTGGTTTCAGGACACCAGGTCCATTCAGGTAAGAGAAGGGCCTGATCTGTCCTTTCTGGCAAGGGAACAGCAGGGCTTCAGGCAGCTCAGCTCCATCTCCATTGACTAGAGCACTCTTTCATAGGGTTGAAAGTAAAGACCAGGTGTATGGATTTGTTCTTCTTAGGTAAATATTTCCTATTCTCCAGCAGTTTGCAGTTCAGGGGAGCCAACATGCATCATTCTCAAACAAGCAAGGGAAAAAGAGATTTCTTTTGGTCTGGACTACCAGCTCTCTAACAACAGGGATAAAAAGAAAGGTGATGTGACCTTTTCAGCTGTACCTGCAATTCTGGAAACACCTTCCTAACATGAATCAATCAGTAAACCTTCAAGAGCTGGATGAATCTCTTCATACATAAGCAGGAAGTCAGTTAAAACATGGGCGATTTGTGACATTGTAAAAGCCTGTGAAAGTGATAGGCAAGAAGGGAAATTGCCAAGGAGCTAAAATTTGACCTCTTCATCCCACTGGTAGCAAAACTTCTCAGTGCTGCCAGAGGAAATGAATCAACAGAACTCAATTTATAAACACACAAGATCAGACAAAACTGACATTAAACATTTACTGAGCTTTCAAAATAGGAGCAGCACTTCACATATCAATACTTAACAGAAAAACATGCTTTTAACCTTCTTGTTTTTAATGAGCAGCTCAAGGGACTCAAATATTTTGGGTGTTTTAGGAGTAAGTTACAACTTAGGTAAATCTGATAGGGTTTCCATTATCTGGTATCAGGTAGGAGCTGTATATCAGAAAGAAAGCTGTAACATAAGGCCCTGTCACGTGGATGGAGCATACATTGAGTGTTTATTTTGTCAGATTCAATATTCAGTCCCCAAGGTGAAACAATAATGAAATGACACCTTACTGACTGCCCAGACAGATCTTACGTTGCACTTTCAGATAATATGTAGTAATTTGATATCAGTACTCATAAAATACTGTGTTCATGGAAACCAAAGGAATAGAAACTACTTTGCCCAAGCTGGGTGTTAAGTTCATAAGATAAATGTGGGGGTCTTGTGTTCTAGTTTTGTTGTGGGTTTTTGTTTTTTTGTTTTTTGTTTTTTGGGTTTTTTTGGATTTTTTAATTCATGATTTGTATTTTAATTGGTTTTGGATATATTTAATTTTATTTATTATGTGCTGGAGTTTCACATTCATATTTTTTTTTTTAATACACTTGGTCAACCTACTATATGACTTGATTTTTTTTTAAGTCCTTAAGTTCCTCCTTGTGTGAAATGCAGAAAACACATAGGCCTTCATTTTCAGAGCTTGATTAGGGAAGTGATTATACTTGCACAGACACTATTAGTCTGCTAGACACATGCTCTAGCTTTTGGTCTCCTGAAACTAGACATTAAGCTTAATATTAATATTGATCAAAAAAGAAGGATCATGCCTATGAAAATATTTTGAAAAAAAATTAATAGGTTTTCAAAAAGTTTGTCTCAGAGAGTTATTTTCCTTAATTCTGACAAAAAGTCAGTGTTTTCATGGAAAGAAAACATGACTGATTAAAAATATGGTTTGCTTGGAAAAAACCCAAACCAATTTTATTTCATGAAGCAGACCATCAGAATATGCAACCAATACCTATGGACAGAATATGTGTAACCTGAATTCCAGTCTACCAGGAAATGGCCTCACTCTGTAGTCTGCAGATACATAGACAGATGTGTCACATGAAGGGTGTAAGACCTGGGAGTAAAAAAGAAAAAAAAAATTTATTTAGATTATAAAATGTATACTACTGAAATGTAACCTATCCAAGCCTTAAAGCAGCTTCAATGGAATTAGAATGACCACTTCTATTTCCTACTGCTAAATAAACAGGCCATATCATTATAGCAGTCTGACTACTGCCACAATAAAAGCATCTTATGCATCACCAAAGATCCATAGAAGTTCTTAAACTCACCCAAGACATTAGGTGTTGAAAATCCACATGCAAGTACAGTTTTACTGCTAGTGGTTGTTGATTAATCTGTAAATTATGTGGAAAAGGTGAATAATTTTAACAGGTTCCATCTGTAATCAAGCTGTAAGTGATATCAATGTCATAGATTGCTTTGGAAAGGAAAATTGCTGTCTGTATTACTGAGGATACTTGACTTCCCAGAAAAATATTTTTTTTTCCAAAATTGAGGCCTTAGTGATTCACATCTAGGAGTCATCCAAGTGTTATTTAAGGAATACACAGAATTAATTAGACAAGGGAACTAACAAGGTAAATTTAACTTTACTTCTGAAAACATATTAGGAACTTGAGCTTACACAAAATGAAAACACAACTTCCAAGCAATGACAATAATCAAATTGTTGATCAGCTCACTAGGAGGAGAACTTGATATTTCTAGAACATATTATAAATTATTATAATTACAAAATTTTTTTCTAAAACAGATTAATTTATCTTCTGCTTAGATGACTGCACTAGTCTTCCCTGAGCTTAGGATCTCAGTACATCCCTTTCAGTCCTGAGTTGTGGTAAGAAAGTTCTTCTCTTTGAAAGTTGCTTTCTTTACATATTATGTCTCTCTTCTTTTGCAGAGAACGGAGGGAATGGAATTCAATCTGCAGTGAATTCAAATAATTATATTTATAATCTATATATAGCACCAAACAAAGCTTAAGTATTACTAATTGATAAAAGAGATTGAAGATGAAACCCCTAGCTTATCGTAATGTTGTCTCACATAATATTAGTAGTACTTGGCACACACTTCATGTTCAAAGCAATTCAGAAACATTAAGTGATTAACCTACATATTCTTTAATGTCTTCCGCCAAGATTAATGTACACAAGCAAGTCACTGGAAGAAAAAAGAACTAAAACCAGATTTAATCCAAGAATATGAATATTCTTTTAATTCTTCATTTAGGCTTTTGTCCAACATATTTTACATTTTTTTTTAATGAACAGGAGACCAAAACTTCTGTTTCTTAGTTGCTCAGTAGTCACACTGAACTCTTGAGTAGAGATATAAAGTCTGAGTACCCATGATTGACAAATGGAAGCCTAGACTGCGTTATGTATTATGAATAGCACTTACCCTCTAAAATTCTGCCACCCCGTGCCAGCTGCNAAAAAAAAAAAAAGTAGCACAATATAAATGAAGAACATAAAACCATATAAAGGGAGGTTTTACTATTTAAGGAAGCACAAAGGACTAAGGAAAGCTTTCTTGTTGAAACAGACTCATTGTTCTGAGCAGAAGTCAGAACTTCTGAATAACACAGACCTAGTCTGGGGTTGTGGGTTTTTGGCTTTGATTTCCTCATTTATTTATTATTTTCCACTGTTATTTTCTGAATTAATCACAGTCTCTGCCTCCATGGTGGAAAGACATTCTTTTGCTCCTTCTGTATGGCAAATAATTTGCTCTTTCCTATGTATCTTGTAATCCTTCTCTTTACTCCTCACCTTCTATCAAGAAGGTGGACAATGAGCTGAAGAGTCTACTGAAAAAGAGATAGTGATCCATTTAACTCAGCAGTAAACCACAAGTTGCTAGAAAAAGCAAGCATCCACAGCAGCAGTATAAAGCCCCTGGCTGTGCTTCTTTGCACAAAGCAGATCACACTGCAAAAAATGCATCAGTTTTTTCTTCTGCTCCTTAAACCCCGCAGTTATGGGTACATTTTTATCCCCAGTGTAGATATGTATACATTCCTCCAAACAATAAATCCTTTTGAATATTATCTCCACCTTTTAAACATGTACCACAGTTTTATGAGGTATTTGATGAGCGTAGGGTTAGTGGGAGCTGGCATGAGGCAGGTTGATTGCCTATGGAAATTATAAGACGGAACAAAGACAGAGTTGTGCCAGCCAGTAAGGCAGGTAAGGTCAAGACGCCTTTATTTCAATATGTATAAAAAGAAAAATATACTATAATGTATGAAAACATACAAAGGAAAACAAGCAAAGGAATGGGAAAAGGCAGAAGAAAACAAGTTAGGGAATGAGGCCGGGAGGATAAATTACAAAACATAAGTCTTTGGAAAAAAAATTACCTTCTGTGTTTTTTTTGCTGGACAAGCATCAGAAAGAGTGAGCTTGGTGACAAGAGCAAGTGAGGAGGAGACACTAGACACCACTTGAAGTAGCAGCAAGAAGGAGTTGGACACGGACTCAGGGCAGCAGGGTGTTGAAGAGCCCCGTATCCCTCACCCACTGTCCCAGTGCTTCAGAAGCCATGGCGTGCTCAGCCAGCCGGCACAGACCTGCCAACACAATCACAAGCTGGTTCCACTGATTCAGTCTCCCACCCACTGGAAGGGGTTGGGAGGATCCTGGAGGTGGAGGGAGGACAGTCCCTTCATCCTCTCCTTCTACTCCTCCCAGCATCACTGGCACCATTTCTCTCTCTCTGCACTCACTGTTTCCATATAACAGACAGCGGGGGCGGGAGTAAGGAGAAGGAAAGAGGGGAGGTGGCGGGTGCTGGTGCCCCAGCGTGGCAGCTGGGTGGGCTGTGGGGTCCTGGGGAACTGCAGGAGCCATGCAGAACCTGGCTGCTTGCACGTCCATCAGCATGTCTCTGCACTTGTGGAGTGGGGAGGGGAATATTGGATATCACTTTGGTCAGGGCTGAATCTATAATTGAGAAGATGAGAGTTCATTATAGATTTTGGCCTTGGAGTGCTTGTCTTGGCAAGAGTCTTAGCTGAGTGTTAAAATCATTACCAAGTGGCCTAAATCTAAACAAACACCCACCTTTTCCATTTATTACCAGGATGAAATGACTTGCCTTGTAGAACTGAAATACCTATAGTTGTCAGCTTCTCATTTCCCAGTGGTGCATAAAATTCCCTCTCTTATGGCTGCCTTTCCCTCTGGTCTAGCTTTCCCTTATGTTATTCTACTGACAAGAATTATGTATTAAATTACAAGTTATTGTCGCAGAATGGGAAATTCACTTCACACCAGACAGAGGTATGTTGTACAGAGCTAAGAGTTCCTTTTTCTCTGGTGCACTTCTGTAAAGCAAGGCTAAGATAAAGTTTAAAAAAAAAAAAAATAGATAGGATGAGTCTAACATGATGGTAGATGATAATTCAGGCACATACAGCAATGGAGACATTTCTCATCTTATGAATAAGTAGCTGTATAGAACCAGACAATATTCTTACAACTGTGGTTTTTTGTCACTGCAAGTAGACTGCTGGAATTGTAGGTGTGGAGGAATGACTGCAGTTATTTTAGAGGTTTCTTTCCTCATGCTTTTCACAAAGAAGTCTGTCTATATTGTTCCAGCCTCCATGAATGCTTCAGGACTGTGACCCATTTCACAATTCATTCACACAGAGTACAACCATTAGCATGCAGAAACCACAGCACTCTCCCTAAGAGAACAACTTTTTATTATTACAAAGGAGATAAAAATGACGTATTATATATTATGTTCCATCATTGAAAACTATCAACCATGAAATATCCCTCTGTTTCTACCTCCCTATCTAAAAGAAGAGAATAAGTAGAGTTACTAATACTGGGACTTTCCCCCCTATTTTATTTGTGTGTGCAGAAAATACACACGAAGAAACATGTAAAGCAAATCACTCAAAAGTGTGATTGGAAACAAATTTAAATGAGTAGTGTTTAAATAATTAACACCTGCCAAAGTAGGAACAGAGGCCTTATTGCTGATATTAAATCATATCCTTTAACGTCTGAAACAGATGACAGTAAGTAATTCCAAAACAGTCAAGACAGGAAACCAATTTTTAGTTCTTGGAAAGTTGAATTAGTTTCAATAAAGTTGATAAAAAGCCTATTTTGATTTTGCTAATTCAACTATGGAAAGCTGGTTATACTTTTTTCTTCTTTTTTTTTTTCTTTTTTTTTTTTTTAACTGATTTAATATACTGTAACTGAGCATTTTTGAATCGTGATTTAAAGTATATTCATTATTCAGTAAACTAATGATGTATGTTCCACCTGGCTGCTGCAGAGCCTGGTAAGTAAAAACTGTGGGCAGTATCTTGTTACCAAGAACAAATATTGGACTTGCCAAGTTTCCAGTCAGTAAATATAACTCACAATAGCTATGCCAGATAGGCAAATAAGGATGTTCCGTTACAGAAGAAAAACCGAAAGAGATACTGTGTAGCAGCTCAGTCTTTAAATTCAGCTCCATGAAAGCACCCATTGCAGAAATGGGCAATTTTGCCTGAGAGTAGACGGTGGTGTAACGGTTTGGAGCAATGCCTAGAGTTTTTTATTCAGGAAGAGTTAGAGAGTGTGTGTGTACGCATGTGTGTGTGTGTGCATGTGTGTGTTAAAATAACATTAATGTTGAAACACATATGAGTAAAAGCAGAGCTATTTTGGCTGTCACCTCACTCCTAATTCAACTCTGTCTCCTGGTACTTCATAAAACTTGTCCTGCATGGTTTGATCACAGGTTGCTTGTATTTGGAGGTTCCTTTCAAATAAAAATGTCTGTCCATCTTAGACTTTTCCTTCAGTGTCTGGACCTCCTACAGTCACTAGTGGATATTATCAGTGCAACATTTCCTTTAGGTGGCTCTGGGCATGCAATTCTAAGCCCAGCACCTCAGAATTACTGTCCAAACCTTAAAGATGTGAAGTATGGTGTAATGGTTTGAGTGCCCACTAGATTTACTCTTTTTCTGCTGTGAGATATGATTAGGACAAAAACAAATCAGGCTCAAAACTTAAAACAGTATAAAAACAGGTTTATTAACAAAACTACAAGAGAAAAAATATCAGAATAAAACCTTCAAAACAGTTCCCCTCCCCCCACCACTTTCCTTTCCCTTCTCACAGACAATGTGGAGACAAAACTTGGAACTCTAGGTCAGTTTACCACTTATAAAATACTTTTTCATCAGTTCTTTTAGAGAAAGAAGTCTCTTTTGGTCTGCCATGGAAACTTCCTACAAGATAGACAGTTCTCTTGTGGCTTTTAATTCTCACAAAAACAGCTGCCCGGGAATCTGCATTTGTGAAGTCCCTCCCATATCACACAGCCTTCCCACAGCGGCATTATGGGCCATGTAAATTCATGGGGTACCATGTTCAATAGCAAAGGTTTTCTTCATCTCTAGGAGCAGAGATCTCTTTCTAGGGGGCAAATCTTCATCTCGCCTCTTTTTCTCTGTTCAAGGTTCTCATAAGATCATAGCACTTCAATATTTACTTAGTCCACCACAAATACCTTTGCTTTTATCTGCAATCTCAACACTCTTTTCATCTCCCCAATACATATTTCAACAATTTAAAGGGATATTCTAGTATATTATAGTGCATGGCTTCACCAAAGAACTTCAGCCTAAGACTAGGCATGCCACCTTTCTAGTGGCTTCACCAGATGTCAGTATTCAAACCTAGTCACAGATTGGTTTTGCTATAACTTTCTTGGAAAAATCACTTTGGTGCAAAACCAGCACATGTGGTCAAGATCATTACTGCCTGCTCCCTGGGGCAATTCAGTTTTTTCCTTAAAGGACAATACAACTCTTTTGGAAAGCAAAGGCTTTTTGGGGACAGAAATGGTCCACCATTTAAAAAAAAATCAAAAATAAATTAATATATTGAAGTTAATTTGGAAAAAAATTAAATCCTCCAATAAAATAAAGAACATGACAAGTCTAACCACCTCCTGTTTCAAACACAAGCCTCAGCTCTTAGTCCTGCCTTCTCTCCCATAAATATAAAGAGATACCTATCTGAAAAAACCACATCTTAAAAACCTGATTAAATCCAGGCAGTGGTGCCATCTCTGAAGACAGAGAGGGTGCTTTGTGTTGCAGATCCATCTGAGCTGGCCTGGCAGTAGCTATAGCCAATAGCAATAGCAAGACCAAAATCAGACTGGTCAGCTGGAAACTTTGGCAAATGGCAACCCCAAATCCCCAACTGTATGTATGTTCTCCTATAAGAAAAGGATGAAAGAACCAAATAATTTCAATGATGCATAGTCATATAACTTAATGTACAGTTGGCAGACATTCAGTTCCAGTAGCAATGGCTGTGATATGAAGTTAATATAAAGGAGTATTTTACAGATGAGGTAACTAAGCTACAGACAGATCAAGCTGTCACTTGTTCCTGTAGAATTTGAATCTAACTTCTTGGTTGAAGCATCCTTCTGCTGTATTCTTCATTTCCAAAGCACAGCAAAGGATGTTTGAGTGGCTACAGCATTCCCCAATGAGTGCAGCAGAGTGGGGGAAATCCTGGGAGAAAGGGGAATATTTCACCCCTTCAATGGTCACAGATGAAATAAACCCAAAATACTGAATGCACTGAATGAGCTTCAGTCTCCCTTTGATTTTATGCTGCTCAGAATTAAGGACCTTTTTCCTATTTGCAAATACTGTGTAGGTTTTCTTTATGAACAACTGCATTTTCTTATTTTAAAAAATTTGACTTCTTATCGAAGAAAGGGAAAAGAAACTGAAAACTCCTTAGTTTGTATTTGAAGCAAATAGACACAGAAACAAGATTCAGAGTTTTGAAATGGAAGAAATAAATGTGGGCTTTACTGTTTTTCCTGTCCCCTACAGTGAAAATGTGCACTCTGCATTCAGTTATTGCACCCCATCCCCTCCAGAAGTCCTTTATTTAGAAGATGGAGAGATATTATGGAATAAAGTTCATTCAGACACAAATTTAAAGGTAGATCTCTCAAAAGTTGTATCTTCTTTTGTAGTTATGGCAAGGCCTTTACTGTATTAGAAACTAAACATTGGTAAAATCAGTCAAGTTCACTTTATGTCCTTACATTCCTCACTTTATTTTTTTTAAATTTAATTAAGAAACCACTTCCCAACTGCAGGCCAGCAAAAGATTTGGGGGCTAAAATTAATAANTTTTTTTTTTTTTTAATATTGAAAATGTGTTTAGTTAAAATGTAAGACGAGGTTTTCCAGATTGCCTGAGCAGATGCATACCTGCCCAGTCCCCAGGGCTGGCTGCACCTGTGGGAGTCTCTGCTCCCTTCCCACTGCAGCAAGTGCTGCTGCTGGTCCCCAGGTGAGGCAAGAGCTCTGTGGAGCTGAGCCAGCAGTGCTGAGGTCACACTGTGCCCAGGCTGGAAAATGTTTGCATCCCCTGCAGCTCTCTCATGACACGGTACCATCCACCTTTACAGATCGGCAGTGTGGTGTTGTTTTAACTCTTCTCCCTTTTTGAAGATATCTGAGACAATAGGACACTCAAGTAGTTCAATATTTTCACTCTAAATGCAGTGCTATAACACAGAAAATATAACATCATCCTGACAGTGATGTTCTTTTAACAAATTCTATTTTAATGGAATACATGGATTAAAAATTAAGTCTATAAATTAACCTAGGAGCTGGATGTGACCAGGTTATTGCTGGAGAAGAGCACCACATTTAACAATATTGTACAAAGAGGAACTGACAAGGCTGTGCCAGCTCATATAACATTATTTTCATCAGTTATGTGCTAATGAGAAGAATAGAAATGAGACACAATTTAATGAAATAATACTTCTCAGCTTTCCTTGGTGAGACACAGATTTGCCAGGTCATCTTTATACCCCAAATAGCTGCATCCTCTCTAGTTAAAACAATTCTTAACTCCTCATCATATTGGCTATGCAATCCCCACTCTGCCTTCTTGTTCTTCCTTGTCTAGTTTATCTAGTTTGGATATCTACTTCTTCCTCTCTTTTTTTAACTTCTGGTAACAGTTAAAAATGTGAGTCTATCAATGAAGTGCTGTTAATTTTCTTACAGGTCTTCACTTTTTGTTTCCTCTTTCTCCTTTCTAACTCCTTTGGTTTTGTTTAGTTTTGTTTTATTTTGACTCCATGTAATTCCTTTGGTGAAGCCAGTGAACAGAATGGCCCCCCAGAAAGGCAAGACTGGCGCACTGGTTTGGCTTCATGTACAAGACTTCTCTTCCCCTGCACTTATGTGCAAACCAGATAATTCATTGTATATTCACCACCAATAGCAGTTTGTTAATCTGTGCTTTGACAATCCTTTGCATGGCTGCTAGAAGGATTCAGTTAGAGAACAGCACTACATGAGATGGTGGCCCATTTCAAACAAAAAATAATGGATGGTTTAATTTCCTAAATTAAAATAATTGAAAGACACAAGCTGCACAGGGATTATCCATATTCTTCATTTCATACTTACCATAAATAAAAAACAGTCAATTCATCACAACACAGAGAATTTAAGAATGGAAAAAATTAAATACACTAGTGAGGTATCAGTAGTTTTGTGGCTTGAAATAATAAATACAGGTTTTCTGCAAAATTGGTGTAGAGAACATCTGTTACCTTTCTTCATTCAAGAAGCCTGTGAATTTTCTGAAGAGAGTTCATAGGTTGTTTACTGCAAAAAACTAAATTCTAAAAATACAAATATAACTTATACTAAATTTTGATTGTTTGCTCACTGCCCACTTAGGTATTTTACAGATGGTCTTTATGTGTATTAAAGTGACCACAGGACCAAAAGTTTAGAAAAATTCCACAAGAATATTATTCTGGAAATAGAACAAAAAAGCGTTGCCTTGTTCCCAGAATACTGTTTGCTCTGTCATAATTTTTTAAGGTGAAAGAAAAAAAAACCCAATGTCTTAAGTAATTTTGCCCACGAATATGTGATAAAACTGGTGAATCTTCAGCCTTGGGTGCTTTGTGCCCGTGGCTGCAAATGAAAAGCTGTTACCAAGGACCTGACATTTGCACAGTAGGTGTTCCCACTGAATCCTGGAGGTCAAAGGCAGTCAATGCTACTCTTATTCACTCAAAAATCTCTAAAGCAGTGCCTTATGTAGCAAATAATATGTCCTGTGAGCTCCTGTAAGATATTGTGCTTTAGTTCTGTGAAGAATATAGACTTCAGCATCATTAACTAATCCGATTTATAATGAAAATTAATTATTGGGGTCATTAGACTAAATGGCTTCTGTCATCTGCAAAAACATAATTGGTACAGAAAATTGTTTCATAGCGAAGGAACAATCAATCAACAGGGGCTGAACATGTACATGTATTTTTTTCTTCTCTGTTCTCTCACCCAATGAAAATCCAAACACAGAGTGGGGGTCTGGGATGCAAGGCAGCTCCTCTCACAATGAGTGATGAGCTGAGGCAGACCTATCCCAGATAAAATGAGAAGCTCATAAATGGTGGAGGAAAGGTTATATGGCTCAAACCATGTTCCATACTCCTGCAGCCAGTCCCATCTTGGCCAATGGCAGCAAGGGAGTGTCTACTCAGCAGTTGTCTCAGGAAATCTGAATCAGATACATACAGCACAGTGTTTATACTTGTCTCTTTAATTCCAGCTTCACCAGTATGTAATGAAAGGAAGCTCAAATATTACTATTATTATTATTATTATTATTATTATTATAT